>JWJB01010086.1:0-72303 GCA_000812895.1 Rutstroemia sydowiana | reverse complement strand
TCAAAAAGCTCAACACCCCCCTCCCACCACCTTGACCTTTTCCCTTCCCCTGTGGTGCTTTCCTACTCCTCAACTTCTCATCCAACTCCCCAACCTTATTCCCATCCTCCCACAACAAACCACCCTCCTTCCTTCCCTCCACCTTCTTCCAAAAGTTCGTAGCCACCAACCCTTCTGCATCCCCCTCCGTCAACACCACCCCATTCTCACTCAACCACCACTTCATATCCGGATTCTCTTCCAAACACTTCTTCACATCCACATATATCAACAACTCTGCATCTCCCCTCATTCCACTCACCACCCCTCCTTCTTCTTCGGGCAACGCCGTCCCAAAATGCACATGGTTTCTGCCCATTTTCTTCAGTCCCCCACTCGCCACAATAGCTTCATAGAAAGCAAAATAGGTACCGTGGACGACAGTCTCCGGCACGTTACCAGCTTCTAGAGTAATGGGTGAGAGAAGTGCCGCCGAATCAACAGCAATGGAATGGCCTTGGTTCGCGCGAATCACCCAATCAGTTGGGTTTTCTGAGGAGAGGGAGGGTTCTGATATTGATGGGTTGGGTTTCATAGAAAAGCGCTGCTTAGCATTGTCATCAACGGCGATGCGAATATCCGCGAAGGTGGGTTTGAGATGTTTGATACGAGGCCATTGCAACTATCCAGATTGTCAGTCATGTTCGTTGTTTGCACTTAACACGTGATGATATTTTGCTTCGCAATGGATTCTCCTTCATGCAACACCGATCGTAATTCAAGGCATCCGCATGAGCGCAAAAGAGAAAGCAGAATCAAGAGGATCGCACTCACCACCAAATCTAATCGAGCAAACCCCTCGGCATCTAACTTCAAGCCCTCATCCTCTGCAGCATGCCTCAGCAATTTCGATAACGCCTTACTTATGAGCATCTCTCTATTTTGCGGACCACCTCCTTTATGACCCCCTCTTGCCGATTTTCCTCCCCTCTTCTTTCCTCCAGCCATATCAATGCCATCGACTTCTTCAGCCATGGCTGCAATTTCCGTTGCACTGGGTATTGATTCTGTCATCTTATCACGGACCTCTTTGTGGATGAACTGGGATTTAGAGAGATTTTTAAAGCCGCTATAGCGATATGAAGTTATTAGATATGGCCTGAATATCTTTATGCGAAGAAGTCGAGCCTGCATAAATATGGTAACCTTATGCGCACGATGTTTATAAATAAAGAATATATAAAAATAAGAGTGAGGTGGGGTCAGAGTCATAATTAAGCTCGCTTATATTCTGATAAATTTTTTGGAAGGGACTGCCATTAAGCCAGCTGAGATGAGAAACACGAATGCTCTGTTTATGGGTTCTATGACCCTAATCTTTCATTTTCATATGGATAGATGGCCACTTATTATCATTGAAGCATGCTGCACTTATCTTACAAGTAAAAGCACTTGATTCCTTTTTACCACCAGAATTTAACTAATATACATTCGTAAAGCCTTTAACCTTGAACCTTCACAGTATAAACATCCCAAAGCCAGCTTCCAACCCAATCCGCCAAGGTCTATTTAGTTATATGCCAAAGTGGGATACCTGAAACCTGGAAAGCTAAATATTGCAGCAATTCAAGACGCCCCAGGCTGACCTTCATGCCAAGACAAGACATTGGCTAAAACAGCAATATGTACCCGGAAATCATACCTATTGCCTTCCCTTTGATATGTATACCTCAACCACCCTCTCTAATCGTGTCATCGTATGTAATATGTACCCAGGGTATCTCAGAATAATTCTCTTTTAGGATCGCGAAAGAGTTAAAAATGATACCAGTGAAAATCCCCAATGAAAAGTCGTGAGTAGAAACTCCCGGGAAAAAAATTGACCTTGAAAACTCCGAAGTGCGACAGTGAAAATATAATGCAAATCCTCAAAATCATTGATAAGCGCCAGGTTGTTCATTCATCCTTTTCGTCAGACTCCCTGCTCTATTCCTGCCAGCAAAATTGTATGTTCCAGCAGAAACTTTCCTCTGACCACGCTCCTCAGCAAGTCTGCTCGCAAGGGTAGGCGTATCCCGTTCAGGGGTACGCTCGAGGTATCTTCGGCCACCAACGCTCGAATTCACTACTATGTTACCCATCTCCCTCTCAGGTGTCCGCTCATAATATCTCCTACTGGGGCTTGTCACTGGGGAAGATTGTTGGCCCGCATTGGCAGTGAGATTTGCTGTGTAAGATCTTCTAAGTCCCAGCGAAGATGAACCAATGGGCGATCGTGGCACTTGTTCCGATGAAGATGGATGGTTTGGTTCTTCACGGCCAAGATAACGTCCAAGCTCGGTCTTTGCTCGTGAAGGTGCACGGAACCGAGCTTCTTCGGTCTCTTGAGGGTCTTCGGTTTCGGCGCGACGATTGCGTAGGAGCAGAGATGTTCGACGTCCAGTGGCTAGACTTGGTGAAGGAGCTCCAGTGTCGGAGGGTGGGTATTTGAAGGTAGGTAACACAGTTGATGTGAGCAGACTACTTCTCCGAGCCTCCAGACGACTGTAAGTTCGCGGGTTTGACTTGACCTTCACGAGTTCGTTCGAATTTGTTTGTCGTGGACTGACTGGCTCTATACTCTGTAGCACATCTGTGTCTCGATTATAGCTGTTTGGCGGAGCTAGGTTTTGAGTAATTGTCGGATCATGTTCGCCAGACCTTCTTTCCGATAATGCGAGGCAAAGTTCTGTCAAGCTGCGACATAGACTATCAACTTTCCTGCGAACTTGCCGATCCGAAGTTACAGCAGATCCCCCACCAGCAGATGATTGAGAGCTGGAAATTGGCCCTGCCTGCCCAGAGGTACCCATCATTGAGGCAATAGCTAAGGCATCCCCCGCTGTAGCTTCTAGATTTTTGTATACTTCCGGATCTAGTAGTGGCTTGGACTTCGCCAATGCTGCTCGCAACAAAGGATGAACTTCTACTTTCGCGGTACCTGCCGGACCATCTGACGGTGATGTGCTATTACCGCGTCCACGTTTTGGTGACGTCGACATGGTAGTTTCTGTTGTAGTCGCCGTTGGAGGACGCTCATTAGTCGCTCGAGAAACCGCGGCCCCAGATGTTGTCGGTAATTTCCCAGTCAATTCTAACCTATGTATCCGCGATTTAAGATCATCCAATTCGTCCCAGACAGTTGATGGGGCAGTTGTTGACACAGTTGACGATGTGCCCTCTGTTGTACGCTGCGTTTCGGACGCCTCATTGTTTTCCATCGGTCGTGGTACGAGTGGTGAGGATTGATATGTAGTAGTAGTCCGGGGAACAGAATATGAATTTGAGAGATTTGACTGGCGATAAGTAGTTTGCCTATCTTGTAAGGACGGTCTTCGTCCAGTATAGGGCAATGGCGACTCTGGAGGAGATGTTTCCTGGTTGCTAATCAATCTTGGAGTTGTGGGGCTGGGTTGAGAAGCGGTCATGGAATAACGTTTTCGTTTGTCGTTAGATGTGCTGTAAGAACTTGCCGTGGACCCAGCCCTTGGAGGTGGTTTATACTCCGTCGCCTGTCCTCCACTCTCGGCTTCTGCAGAACGAGATGCTGAGTTTTCATCCTTAGAGCCACGGCGAAGATACATGGAGGCACGAAAGGAGGGACTCGGCGCAGGGACAGAATTTCGCACGCCAATGCGGGACTGAGAGAAAAGTCAGATTCAATCTAGATATCAAAACCGAAGGAAAAGATATGTCGGGGAATTACCTTTCTGCTACCCGACCTGCTAACAGAGGGGCCGTTCTTCATTTGATCCATATCCTCCTCCTCTGCGACCTTCAGAAAGAGGTCAGAATCATCCGAAATTTGTTCCTCCAGTGATGGTCTTTGTGGGTTGTGGCCTTCTAATGCCATTAAAGCAGACTCTTGGCCCCCTGGTTCCATTTTCCTGCTGGTTCGAAGCCCTCGCATGGGTGTACTCATTGATCGTGATGGGGGATTGTCAAGCGTTGACTGCGGCACCTGGGACTTTAATGATGATTGAGTTCCATCTATGTGAGATTGGTCCGCGATCCAATTTTTGGTTTGTGAAACGTAAGATCCTTGAGAAAGCATTGTCGAGGAAGTTTCTTTCGTGCCTTGATTAATCAAACCATTTCTGCCATTAGAAACAGGTACGTTCCTTGTTTTCCTCTCGGATGCGACAATTTTCGGAGTTGTTTCGAATATTTTGGTAGGTGTGGTCGCAATCGATGGGGTCGGAGTCGGATAAGATAATGTTCGCCTCGATGACGATGATTTTGACGTTCTACTACTTGGACTTGCAGGAGTGAATGAATTTAAAAGTCGCGTACGGAAGGGCTCCTTCTTGCTATTTTGGCTGGTTGGAGAAAAGGGGGGTTGGGTAGTTGATTGACTTCCAGTGAAATTGATGTCAAAACTGGAAGTTTTAAGTTTCATATTATTAGTTTGCGCGCCATGTTGTAAACCATTGGAAGTAGCACTTGAATCAGCTGATGGAGCTGGCGTCGACCGAACTGATTGTACTTGTGTATTTATCTGTGGCGGCGCATCACGCACTCTTGGTAACTTTGAAGAGTTATGATCAACTCTATGAATATGTGCATTTAATGATAAAGGTCGCGTTCGAATTCGAGGTGATTGAGCATCTTTAGACATTTTGAATAATAACAACAATAATGATAATATGCATCTAACATGTCAAAAGAAGTCTTCAAAAGGGAGTGGGTGAGTGAGGAGGAGCAGGTATAAAGTGGGAGGAACGAGAAGATATCAAGGTTGTTTGTGATTGATTGCTATTGCTGTCCGTGTGTAGGTAAGAAACTATGCACAGTTGGGTTCACTGGCGCTTTTCGTTTCTTTTTTGAGTGACTTGTGTGAGAAAAGTATGAAGAGTGAAGACTTGAGTAATAGTATAAAATAAATGAGAAAAAATTAATATGATGCGAGAAGACTCAAAACAGAAGAGAGATTTGTAAAAAAGATTTCAAGGTTAAGCAAGGGTTGTTGGTTTAATAATATAGAAGAAAGTAATGTGGGAATCATACAGGTACTACAGTTGGGTTAATATGGAGAAAATGTTAGAGGGGAGGGGATGGGAGGACAAAATAGAGTGAGTGCTCAGTGATCACTGATGAGAGAGGAGTCTGATAGAGGAGGGTGAGGTTCCGTCGTCAAGGAAAATAATTATTTTACTATATAAAAGTTGAAATTCATTTATTTTCATCTCATCCCCATGTAAAATAAGATAGATACGGTAGGATATTTTTGTAAAAGTAGAAGGTGATAGGACAAGCCCCGAGCGGCGATATGCATATGTTTTTTCCTTTTCTCTCACTCATACTCAGACTGTAGTAAGATTACTGTATTCAGTCAATTTTGTTATTTTTATTCTAGATATTGACTGTATTCCTCTAATCCCATATTCCTATATTCCCATCATCTAGATCCTTTTCAAAGTATTTAGAACTAATTCTTTAACGTCTAATTATTGAAAAAGACCTAATATCGTCCACCTTCCTTAGATATAAGTCGTACTACATACAGTATATACAACTCGTACCAATACGTATTGATCGTACTTAAAATAATATTACCTACCAACTAGCATTCATGCAACAACCCAACGTGGAAGGATTTTCCTATCATTTTCTATAGTTTTAACTGGCTGATTGCTTTCTGATTCCGCGCACTGAGCACTAAATTATCTATGTATCCTATCTTTGTGATCCATGCTCACTGTCAACTTGTCAAGCACTCGCATTAGCCTTTAGGGCTTCCGAAACCCTGAAGCAGCTTTCCTTGTGTTTGTGATGAGGAAATTGCTGGTCGTATTTAGTTTTCAAATCCTTCTCCTTTTTCTCATATCGAAATAATGATGTGATGTACGGAGTAGTAGTTAATGCACCAGGATTTCCATGTCACTATGTCACCAATGTGACTTTATCGTATAATTATTGCACCCTTAGTCCGGAAATATACCGATTTCATGCTATTGACGCGTGCCATTTGCGGTACTGGGCATGATTTAACCTTGGACAGCATTGTGTTGTACTGGTACGGAGGATATAACAAACAAAAACAAAAAGTTGCCGATCAATCATGCCTTCTTCTCTTCCACTATATAACACAGCTAGTTGAGTGTGAAGCCAAAATGTACTGGTATGAACATGAGAGAGAAATTGAGAATATTTAAGTAGAGTTTTATGAGGACTCACAAGGATTCACAAGGATTGAAAAGTCCTCTGTTTTCGAGTATCCAAATGTGAATCAGCATTTCGATATCAATGAAACTGGGGTTCTGATTGTTCGAGATCAAGTTGACTATAAGTCAACTTGGGCCGTCAAGCGGATCAAGATACCGGTTGAAGGTTAAACGTGGAGAAATGATTATTGCCATATCTGGAAATTCATAGTGTGCAATTGAGTCTACGGAGCACGTCTGCAAATAGATGGGCCTGTTGTTTATTTATTTTCTACTGTAGTTGTAGACAACAACATACTTTGTGAGTTCGTTGCCCAAAAATACTGAATTCGACATGCGTCTTTGCCCCAGTAGTTCGACAAATCCCTGGACGAGCGCAATAGTGTCCACATTACACCATGCGATTTTGTGCTGCAGGTAAGATAATCACTGCTTGGAAATGGAGCTCAATGGTCGATATGCCGAGGACCGGAGTGTGAATTGTTCAATATGCAATTCAGACAACGTCGTTGGATAATTAATCTTCTTGTGCAGGAAAGATTTCTGCAAGAGAAGGATAATCTGTTAGCTTGGCATTGAAAATATGCAGTCCGAGACGTTGGGCTTAGGAGTCAAATCTCTTATTGGAGGGGTAACAAGAGGAAGATCTCAATGGTTGACATCAAGGCGCAAGCTGTCATCACTACATGAGGATAGTCATCAGATTACTGGTGTACGAAGTGAACTGTTGAGTTCTTTTGAACGTATCTTTAGGGAAACTGCATTAATTTGCTGAACTGAATTTAGAAAAAATTTCAATCGAAATAGCGTACATAAGTAGGGAAAATGCTTGAAAAAAGTTTTAAATGAAAATTATTGAAGCAATTCATAGGTATACATGGGAAAATGGCACTAGGACCTTATAGACATCTGTCATGTATAGTGCTCTCATATTGACAGGGCTTCAGGGGGCAAGGACCCATTGCTGTCCCCATCAACCACGAGGGCAAATTAGTATTGTCCCAAAATGCGACCACTTATGGAGGCGTAATCTTGTCTAACAAGATTATCTCCTCGATACGATCACGAGATGCACTGATGCAGACTCAGAGATGAAACGAAACTCATATGTAAACTTGTACGAACTCCGGAATATGTTCAACTATCATCTAGATGCGGCTGTTGTATTTTGGGTTTAACCCCCAGTCTATAAAGGCGTTCTGGATCTCAAATGTTTATCCACAACCAGTTTATTATACAGTATGGAATTTTGAATTCAAAATGTAACAAGATATACTTACTTTTCGTATAAGGTAGAGAGAACTCACAAATGGTTATTAAGTATATTTCAAACACTAATGATTATTAGATTGGTATCTATCAAACTGAAGTTCCTAATTATGAAATTAGTTTCAAACAATCGAGTATAATATAGCAGTAGAGTTACAAATAGTTCTATTTCATAACCAACAAATGTTAAGTTATTCCATCCCAAGTTCAAAACCCCCCCTCAAATATTATGTGCATCTTATTATAATTATTATTAGGGTTCTTCCCAAATGTAATAGAACTAATGTCCACACATAATTTCATTTAGGATAAAACGGTAAAATGTTCTCCACCTACTAATTTTCTCTACGGGAAGTTAGGTATAGAAATTGAATTCCATTTAGCATTATTTCTATATTTAACTCAACTTAATATCCCTAATTAGTGGTTAAAACAAATCTCTTAATTAACAAAGCTTGTCGTCTTTCAAATTGAGATTAAGAAAGTACCATAGCATGTATGAGACGAACTCTAGGTATGCTATATGTAACCTTTTGTTATGTATTTCATACAAATGATACTTGTTTAAAATGTTTAGAGAGTAATACATTAATGGATACTTACTCCAATAGGCTATAATAAATTCAATTATACCCTTTCTAGTGGCTACAGCATGTATCGTAATCTCTTCAAGACGTTAATAATAGACATTTTGTACCTGTACATCTCCGTAAGTACGGAGTAGTACCTAGTATGTACTGATCATCAAGTTTAGGTAGAACTATGGGAAGTTGGGAACGTACTTCATACAGTATTTCATACAAAATCATACCTCGTTACCAAAAGTTGAAGTAAATGATAAAATGATAAACCTTTTATGGAGTTCTACCAAAATACAAGTTATGTATCATCATTAACATAAAGAATTTATCCCCCGCAACTGATCAGTATTATATTTTTATGTAGAAGTATATGTATTTATATGTAGAAGTAATGCAAATAAAATACTTTTAAGTATTTCCTTGCATATTTCAAAGTAATGTACAGTAGGTAGTGTTCGGAATACCCGCGGCAGACTTTTACTTACTATTTGAACTGGGCTGGGCTGAGCTGGGCAGAAATCATTGATGGATGGATGGATGGATGGATGGAGGTAGATAGATGGATGGGTGAACTGATGAACTGCGTTAACTTGCTGGGTATAATTAGTAATCTAGTACGTACCAATAACTCCGTCTCCGTATAGAGATGATCCGAACAAATGAAAGGATTTGCTCCGCCTCAACTTTCTCTCTCTCTCTCTCTCTCTCTCTCTGTTTTTCACTCAGTCTACCTAGGTAGTAGGTAGTAACACCAAGTATGAACTCAAAATTCAATTATCTATAATAATAGTATACATATACATATTCTTACTATACGTCCTTAATAGTCAAAGTTTCTTTGCTTAATAAAATATTATAAACTCTATATAAAAAAGAGCAAAAAAAGATGAAAAATATATAAATATAAATAAAAACAAAAATATAACAAGATGCAATTTTTTAACCGATTTTTCATCTATCTACTGTATCTAGTATCTATCTATCCACCGATTTTCTCAAATGTGATGAATTTTATAGCTTGTTTCAGAAAGTTTCAAGGATACCTTTGACCAATAATTATGGAGAACTGATATATTTTTGTTGCCTTAATAAGGCAAATAATAATGAAATTCCAGATTCATGAATAGATTCGTCCAAAAAATTCATTTGAATAAAAATGTCATCTAAAAGGTAAAAAAAGGTCAAAGTAAAAATACAAGACCTTTTCCTCCCTTCCTGTTGGAAAAATACTTCCTTTATCTATATATCTTCATCTTCTCGAATTACTCAAAATTGAGTTTATTTATTTTTTCTGAACACTTTATTTACTTATTTACTTTTTATTTCAATTTATTCCATTTCAATCCTTTTTTTTTAACATTTCTTTTTTTTATTTATTATTAACATCCATCCGTTCTTACCAGTACTAGTACTCCCGTACACTTTCTTATTCTACCTAACATCAAAAGTTTCTTATTATTATTATATATTTATATATATTTATATCTTCTCTTTTCTTAAACTATTTACATTCCTTTTTTCCTCAGGCTCACTCAATCAATCAATCAATCAATCAACCAATCAATCATATTCGTCCATTCATAAAAAGATTTCTTTGGGTGATCAAAAAGCCGTGACCAGACCATTCCTTTGTCCTCGAGAGAAAAAGTTACAACACACAAATCTTCGGATCGAAAGGGACAGTGCAGGGAGGCGCAAAACTCGTTTCTCATCATCGTGTCAATTAGTGAAAGCTCTTAGGTTTCACTTCTTGATCAATATCTGGTGCATACAACAAAACCTTTAACTAGGTTTTCGATTCATTTTTAGAAACAAAAATATAAACACGAAGGTTGGGCTAGCAACTTGGGGGAATTGAGCACCTAGGAAACCCAGGAGAGTGGCATCGCGAAAAGCTTCATCTTTAGATTCAATCAAATCAGACCAGACCAAATATACCTGACGATTCTACCCCGGACGAGAGATATCAATCAATCAGCCAGCCCTATTGATCAACAGGAACGAATTTTTTACCCCACGAACCAAAAACTTCTCTTTTATATTCTTATTCGTACCTTTTACCTTCATCTTCATCTTCATTACTTCAATACAATTCGTCTCCTTTTTTTATGAACATATAATTCATCTATTCGTTATCGACACTATACAAATATACCTAGGTACAGGTAGTAAAAGAGAACGGAAAAACTTTCAAGAAAATATATATCAGAACGAAAAAAGCTTTCAATTTATCACTCCGACAATCAAAAAATAATCTATTCTCTCAACGGACTTGTTTTACTTGCTTTTACGTGCATGCGGGAGGCTTGGTCTTGTCCCCGCCTAGTCTGAGAAAGTTTTTTTCCTTTTTTAATTGCCTGGCAAATCAAATCCGGCAAATCAATTTATTGTAAGGGACCTATTCAATTATATTATTGGTTCATTTTACCGCCCTGTCTATTTTTATCTACCCTGCATCTCGCCCATTCGTTGAGAACGGTGCGCTGACTAGTTTAGGGAAAACACCAACATTCAGAACCCTGCCATAGCCAACACTGTCGAGACGTCCTCGTTTCTCGAAACTCTTGTCTTCTAAATCCTTCAATATTGTTCATTTGAAGTATACATTTTCGGATCAACAAAATAAACGATATACCAACAATAAAAAATTATTCCCACAGCGGTCTTTTACAACTAGACCTGCTTTTTAAGGAACTTGCCTCGACAACAATATTTGCGGGCGTCTCGCGTGGTCCTGTCCGGTAACGCAAATTAGGTTGCCCCTCGAGGGAATTGGTGCTTAATCTGCCAAAGACATCTCTAACAACTGTTGCTCTATACATTCCAATCATCTCCTACGAAGCCTATTTCTTGCGCCATCCTCCATTTTGTTTCGAAAAGACCAAGCCGCACTGTGTTGGCCCTGCGTTACCGACTTTGCTTCAATCCTTTCAGTTGGAAGCGTACTGAGGGCCCCATAAGTTCTGGTAAGCTCTCTCCATTGTTCACTCTCTCTGCGGAAAATTATTGTCTCGCTGTCATTTGTTTTCGAAGTAACACTTCCTTATGTTTATTGTGTATCTTAGCCAACGATGGCTGTCTCAACAAGCATTGCAATTGCTAACGGTCCAACTTTGAAAAGGTCTTTTGCTGCTACCACGATTTCTCCGCCTCTATCCCCAGACTTAATAAATACATCGTCCAAAACGTACTGGAAGAGTCCGCCAACCCAACGCGCAGGCGAATCATCGGCGCAGGCTCCAGCACGGAAGCGTCGTGAATCTTCTGGCAGACAGAAGATGCCATCGGCAGCTGGGCCACGAATGTACGAGAATCACATACCTTCCTTTATGTCAGTCTATGGCATGGATTCGAACACAATGGACGTTTCGACGTTGGGCGGTACTCACACCAAATTAACGGGAAATCCTTTCAGCAACCAACAAACAAAACACCAAACGGCAGAAATAAAAAACGACAACAACAGCCTACAGGTACATTCGCATCAACATCGAGAGAGCACTTCTACACACACATCAGATTCGACGGATTCTTCCCCTACCACAACGATATCTACAGTGGATTCCTCTTCATTATCAGATCCATCTCCAAGCTCGTCGCCAGAATCGCCAATAACACTCGTCCCATTATCATCATTCACTAGGTCTTCCTTCGGACTGGACTCATTTCGGAGCCTCAAGATGGGCGAAATAGATACGAGGCCTCCACCGCTGACGGTCGAACGACCGATGACTTCACCTTCACCGAGAAAGAAGAACCCCAAAAGTCTTGCTCTCAACCTCCGCCCTACTCTCGATACATTCACTTCAGAACCTTCTTCCCCGTCTTTTATCAAACCACCGCCTTTGAAAGCAAGGAAAAAGCCTAGTATTCTCAGTTTGAATACCTCGACCCCCAACGAACCTCTCGGGCAATCAGGAATGCCATCGATGTTGCAACGAAGGAGCTTGAAGCATTCCGTCTCATCACCGCAAATGTTGTCGATGGCAACACCTGCGTTTGGTCCTAGCGGTGGAATGACGCTAGGTGAAAGGGCACCATCTCGCGGTGTTGGGGGTTCAAGACTTAAGGAGGGTTTGGCCAGAGATACCTTTACGATCAGTGAAGATAGTGACCAGGAACATGCAACTGGTGTGCAAATGGCAACAAGGGCTCCGGGAATGTCGATTGGAGGTGATTCTTTCGACAGACCGCATACCGGCGAAGATGCTAGGTCTCCATCGTATCCAGATGGGCCTATTCTTATGTATGAGCCTGGGGTACACCTTTATTCGGAGCCTAAAATGGAAGAAGCCATGAAGTTTGACGTTGTAATCAATGTTGCACGAGAGGTAAAGAATCCATTTCAAGCGAAGATGGAGGAGCTGGAAAGAGAGAAGGAGCAAAACCGTCAAAGTTTTCTCAGCGATGCACCTTTATATTCCGCACCAACGTCGCCAGACCCGTACGCCAATATACCTGATACAGCGGCATCCTTCTTTTCATTCAAGACTGCTTACGAGACTCAACCGGCTGGTTCCACAGAGTCATCGCCATCGACACCAAGGCCAAGCACTGCTGACATGAAAATGCCCGAATACATACATATTCCTTGGGATCACAACACCGATGTACAAGATGAGCTTTGGGACTTGTGCCAAACGATCGACTCAAGAGTTAAGGAAGGAAAGAAAGTTCTTGTTCATTGTCAGCAAGGGGCTAGTCGATCAGCAACATTAATTATCGCCTATGGAATGTATATCAACCAGGATCTTGGGCCTAACGAAGCTTACAATGCGGCACAATCGAAGTCTCGTTGGGTCAATCCCAACATGTCGCTTCTTTTCTCTCTGAATGATTTCAAAAAAACAATCGATCGAAAGAAGACGGAAAAGGACACCACATTAGTCAGGAATAAGAGCGTGACAAGACATAGGCAATCATTATCAGCGAATGATCTCGATGCAGCATCTTCTCCACCTCGAAGCGGACTTAATTCGTCTTCAAACTTGCCTCCCCAAGAAAAACAACTAGCCGTAGCCATACCCCCACCAAAGCTCCAGGGGCTGAAAGGACACTCGCCCACTTGTGCCTCCGCAATTGATCGTTTAAGCCGATTCGATTTTGGATTTAGCGAAATACCCAAGTTGGAACCTGTTATGTCGTTTGGAGACATTTCAAAAATCGATCGTTCGCCAGCACGGGGACAGCCTGTACAATCTGATATCATGTCACCTGCACCAAAGGAAGACGCTGATTGGCAATCTGAGGTGAAATCTCCACGATTGACAGAGATGACTCGCAACCCCTTGGAGAGCGTTTTATCACAAGAGACTGCGCAAGAGGCACCCAACCTTTTCTCTCCCCGCACTCTTGACTTTCGCCGGCCGGCATTCTTCCCCGCGGTAGTTGCTATCCACCCAAGCCTTCCAACCACACAAGATCCACGAAGTCCCCCCATGGCTGGGCAGGCTTCTATTACACGATCTATTGATGATTTTCTTTGAGCATTTCCATAGCACATAGATTTTATATCATACTTACCTCAATAATGTCTGAACAATGCTTTATTTTATACCATATTTCACAAGCATTGCAAGCACACATTTGTACGCAAAATTTTGGATTTTTACCTGGCGTTTCATATTTTCAAACATCACGCCGGTTTATCATGATGGATGAAGGGAGGGCGTTTGCATATGTTTGTGGCGTTGGATATATAGGCAGGTCGTCGTTGCCGCCTTCTTGTAAGAATCTAATGAACTGGTTTCTTTTTGTATTTTGGAGGAGGACAGATGGAAGGGACCATGGTATTGAGACAGGAAGTCTGGACGTAGGAAAAGACTGAATGAAGCAAAAAAGACCTCAGGAAGAGGTTGGCCCATTCATATCATAGCCTGGGGGAAATCTGAGGAATTTTAGGAAAGGTCGTAAATAAAATCATATACCCAAAGAGATCTTCATTTACTTATTTGCCGTCTATCATTTTATTCGTACTACTTCGCGGTGAATTCAAATGACGAAATCAACATTAAGCTCGTTGTACTTTTCTAACCGGCATAGCTAAATTCAGTGCAAATTTGGTTTCCTCCGGCGCAAAGCTCTTTATTTCCAAAAAGAACCTACAATGAAATCTTGTGGAAATCATTGCATGGACAGTTCAGACCCGAACCATATACTAGATTCGCAATTAAACACAAAGTTGAGCAACACACCTTTGGGTTGGTGTTGCCTACTCCCCTTTCTTTTTAGTGCAAATAGTACATCATTTCGCCATACAGGTTCTCGGCATATGGTTTGCCACCCTGGTCTCGCAAGGAGGTGTCCGGAGTATCGTAGCAAGTGAAGCAGTAGAAGACCACGGCTTGCTTAATAGACAATTCCGTGTGACTAACAATCGCGCGTGAAATGATTAAATTAGTTCTTAGTCTCTCATTAACAAATATAATGCTTCAAATCTTAGAATTACCGACTACAACTTGAATATTGAAGTTATTTTTGATTTTGAAGGTCATTTGCTTACAGTCAGTATGCGTTGCTGGTAATAGATGCTCTGATAATCTATATATAAATTAAGTTTGTACATCCACCAGTACATACGACCATAGATCAAGGAGAATTGGGCATCCCGTCCGCTCTGCCATACACAAGCCTTGAATCGGTGGATTAGTAGTTGGGTGGGTGACCACCAGCGAATCCCCACTGTTGTATGTACTATTATTATTTTATCTTTTTTGCCGCTTTGTACCACAGACAAGACACGGCATTGCGTGAGATATGCAACAAAGCTCTTAGGGGGAGAATTGGGACGAAAATTATCAGGCCGTTGAAGGGCTTGGACGGCGACAGACCGTTCGTTAGTCGTACTACTTTTCATTCATTCTCTTTTTAAGTTTTGAAACCCACTATGATGTTATGATTACGGCATCCAGCTTTTAGTACAATAATTTCGGTCCTAAATGAGTAAATGAATTCAAGTTACAACTCATTTCATCTGCTATACCGCCATAAAAATAGCAAATAAACATCAATCATCCCAAAATGACTAGGCTTCCCGAGTAGTGGCGGGAACCAAAGCAAGGGACGGATCATTGACATCATAGACTTCCTAATCTCCATTCCTATCAAAAGTGAAACAAAGCCGAACATCACTTCTAAACATACCAATGGCATTACCTCCACCCGCACAATATAGACAGGCATCCATGTACGATTTTAATCTCCATATCCCCGCAAAATGCCTCCCGCAACACCCCGCGTAATCTACTGGTTCCGTACCGATCTCCGGCTTCATGACTCCCCCGCCTTGCAAGCAGCACTTGATCTGCACCCCTCAGCATTCTACCCCATCTGGACTTGGGATCCTCACTACGTATACCGAGCTCGTGTCGGAGTTAATCGTTGGCAATTTCTGTTCGTCATATTCCCATTGCATTCTCCTCTTTCCCATTCCTCTTTCCTATTCCTCTTAACTAACACATGCAGCCTCGACTGCCAAACCGACCTCTCACAATCCCTCACCCGTCTCAACCCCAAACAAAAACTCCTCCTCCTCCGCTCAGCACCTCAATCCGTCTTCCCCAAGCTTTTCCGCCTCTGGGAAATCACCCATCTCGTCTTCGAAAAGGATGTCGACCCATATGCCCGCGCACGCGACAGTCACATCATCGCGTTAGCGGAGAAATCAGGCGTAAAAGTAATCGTCAAGGCGGGAAGAACCCTCTGGGACAGCGACGAGCTGGTAAAGAAGAACGGTGGTAAACCAATTATGAGTATCGGTACTGTGCAAAAGCTGGGACCAAAGGTTGGTGAGATCTCAAGACCATTTGAGAGCCCGAAGGAACTTCCAGATCCGGGGGGAATGGAGCTCGAAGGCTTGGAGGAGTTGGAGGGTTCGCAGAGAATTGGGAGTGGGAATAAGGAGGAGGTCGAGAATTTGGATGAGAGAATCGATATTAACGCCAGTGCGAGAACAGAAGGCGGGGATAAATCATACAGTACTTCAATTTCCGGGCCCTCTCACGACTTCTCCATTCCCACACTCTCAGAACTTGGTTTCCCTGAGGCCACAACCCCTCACCGCGGTGGAGAGACAGTAGCTCTCTCTCATCTCGCTACTCTCCTCCAAAATTCTCACTACATCGCCACATTCGAGAAGCCTCAGACCGCACCAACGGATTTCGCTCCCCAGAGCACCACCCTCCTCTCCCCACATCTACATTTCGGCAGTTTAGGGATCCGAGAATTCTATTGGCGAGTAAAGGATCTGATTGCTTCATATGAAGGAAAGAAGGTTTCTCAAATACCTGTTTCCCTGGAGGGACAGCTACTTTTTAGGGACATGTATTTTGGTGCTCAAGCTGCGCTTGGAGAGAAGTTTGGTCAAACAGTAGGGAATTCACATTGTCGATTTATTCCTTGGCATTTGAGATCTCCTATCTGCTTCTCAGAGTCTGAAAAGCCGAAATCGACCCAAGAGATGTGGTTGTATAGGTGGAAATATGGGATTACGGGATTTCCATTTGTGGATGCGTTGATGCGGCAATTGAGAGAGGAGGGTTGGATGCATCATCTGGGAAGACATGTTGTGGCGTGTTTTTTGACGAGAGGAGGTTGTTATATTTCGTGGGAGAGGGGGAAAGAGGTTTTTGAGGAGTGGCTGATTGACCATGAGGGGGCTTGTAATTCGGGGAATTGGCAGTGGCTGAGTTGTACGGCATTTTATAGCATGTATTATAGGGTATATAGTCCCATTGCATTTGGGAAGAAATGGGATCCTGAAGGAAAGTTTGTGAAGAGGTGGTGTCCGGAACTGCAGGGCTTGGACCAGAAGTGGATTTATGAGCCTTGGAAGGCGCCAAAGGAAGAGTTGAGGAAAGCAGAAGTCAGAATTGAAGGTGATGGGGTGAGGAATGAAGGTTCGGAAGGGGTGTATCCGAGGCCTATGTTTGATTTTGGAGTGAGGAGAGAGGTGTGCGTGAAGGCTATGAAGAAGGCGTTTCAGGTGGGGTTATATGGGGATGATGAGAGAGTGGTGGGAGATGGAGAGAAGTGGAAGGATCTTTTTTGTGAGGACGACGAGGGTGTTGGAGATGTTGAGCCAGTTACCGGGGAAAATGGCGGCGTCGATGGTGAGGATGAGGCAGTGGAGGAGGATGAGAGAGGTGCAGCCGGTAGAGGGGGCGAGGGTAATGGTAAGAATAAAGAGGGGAAGAGGAAACGCGATACAGAGGCAGGCCAAGGCACACTCGATGGGCATTTTAAGAGGTTGAAGAAATAATGTAATCGAAACATAGGAATATTTTGAAGTTTACTCGACATGTCCACACATCTGCTCTGTATAAACTGGCCAGTGTCCAAACCTCAATCCAATCAATCGAATCTTCATATCGATGCCTTCAAATTTAAAGAATTGATTGTTGAAATCTCATTCAACTTGCCAACATTATAAAAACAGACTGTGGTATATGGCACCTATCGCATTACTATTCTACTACTGAATATTACATACTCAAGAAAAGAAACCCAATGAGTGGCTAACGGTCGCTGTCTCGTTCGAGTTGCTTCGTAGATTTTGTTTCGCCAGCAGCTTTCGATAATGTGTGATAATTAAGTATAACCGTCGGCGTGGGCATATCTACACACCGGAAGGCCTTGCTAAGTGGATTGGGGCATATGCAATGGAATGCAACCTAAAAAGGATACCAATCCAATTTCTTAGAGATGGCATGGGTATGTTCAAGGGCTATATGTTCTTCTGTGGGTTAGAATGATGGTGTATAGGTAAGTTTGTACCTAGTTCCTCGGAGGTGTCAGTTGGAGTGCATGTAGGAAGTCATTGCTTTTCCGTAAGATCGGATGTTTAGTGTTGATGAAATTACTCCTTTTCTTTGCGTGAGACTACGGAATCCCAACTTGCTATTCTCCACAATGATTGCAAATGCATTCATTTTCCAGGGTTTTGACTATGGCCAGAGGATTTGTTGTGAGCCAAAGGATGCTATCCGCAGCACGTCCAGGGAATGGCCTGTCGTTTGCTGACGCGGCCAATCAAGTTAGCTTGTACGAAGCAAGAGGGTTTTCTATTTTGCGGACTTTATAAATCGCAACCGATAGGAAGTTGAAGCAAGCTTTTTGAAACTTCTAGGCTCGAAACCATTCTCAGGTGGCTTATCTAGCTTTCTCTTCAAGCTATCCAACTAATACTCCGCATGGAACTTGATAGTATAGGTGTAATTGACATCTTGCACCTTCATATCTCTCCACCTTTCATATTCTTCTCTCTCCAGTCCAGAAAGCTAACAAGTCTTGAATAAGAGAGGTTTATTTGATTGGATACGAAGCAATGCTAAGTCAACATAAATAAAATAGAGCTAACATTATTGAGTGTGTGAGCGTTGAAGGAGTCATGGTTAACAAAACAGAGCATATGTACCATCATACTCAAGATCGCACTTCTTGGTATAGAACTATCAGCTCAGCCTCATATATGTGGAACACTACGATCCGAGAAAGAGCGACTTGAAAACAAGGCTACATCCTGTTCTTGATCTTGCCGCCTAGAAACTAGGTAGTGATCGGGTATTGATATCGCAACCGGCGCAACGTCCTATTGGACTTGAAGGGCATTTACGGCGTTGTGCATTATGAGACGAATGATTTGGTTGATCTTGGACAAAATGGGCACGTAAGATCACTTGACACGTACTCACTACTCATAACGTACTCGTACTCATGATGATCCTGCATGTCTTTACGATGGTTTTTCCTTTATATGGATCAGGGGACGGCGTTGGCTGGTAGATAAAATACTCCCGCAAAACCCACCGATTCGGAGCCCCCTGGATAACAATGCACAGTACAGTGCAGCACTAACTATAATGTACATTGCATTCAAAGCACCATTATCCCTTCTTGATCGTGGCGATATTGGTAGAAAAAGTATACGGAGTACTCCATTCAATATAAATGTATGGATGTTATTGATTGAGAATTTGAGATTCCCAGCAAAAAAAAAACTTGTTTCAAAAGTGGTCTGGTCTGTGTTGCACTGCCACACTGCCACACAACGCGGCAAAGCAAAACGCATCGGTCAACCTCTCGTCCGTGATAAGATTTACATCTTCCCGACGACGGCTTCATGCATTTCGCCTCTCAAGATAAAAAGCTAAATTCAGCTGTTCTGGGATACCATCGCCTGCCACGTCGAAAAGGTTATACAAAGTGGAAATATAACCGAAAATGGCCAATTTATCAAGTAAACGTACCAGTATCACCATCCCCCCACTAAACTAAAAATCCCATCTCGATATATCGCAAGATTCTTTTACCACATAAAATTATCCATGCCATATGCTATGATATGAGATATGATGCCAGATTGAGGCCTGATATAGACAGGGGATACTTTTTTAGAAGGATAATAGACTTGAAATAGGAAGAGATGAGAGAGGAGACAAGAGAGGAAGAGGGGTTATTTTGACGATAGGTTGATTGAAATTCATCTTGAAACCTTGAAACAAATAAAAACGAAAATGTGGTTTCGATTTTTGAGTGCGGGCGCCAAATTTGTAGATCTTTCTTTTTCAATATAACACCATATTCGTACTCAAAGTGATACTAAACCGATTTCGTATAAATTTTTTGTTGCGATTTATATATATTTCATGCGTCACACTGCGTTTGTCCCCTCTTCTAAAGTTACCCCCTCTCCCCCCCTCTCGCTAGCATGGCATAATAGATAGGGAAAATCGGTGTACCGTTACCAACTTATCCAGTATCTAAGCGCGCAGGTAAAGAGTCACCTGTTATGACTTTTATTCCTTGTTTCTATGTCCATCAGTCCGTCAGGCCGTCCTCGGGCAGCAGGTTTAACTATTTGAGAGGGTTTTTGATGTAGATAGGTGGATAAAGGCGCTTCAACACGGATATTAACAGATATTGTACGCATACAATAGGTTGAATCATAATTCCCTCACTTTTCCCATTTCCTCACCGTTACACCGTAAGATGATGATTTTTGATAACCCGAGGTAAATTTTGCCCTTGTGATCAATCTTTTACAAACTGCCATCCATTTATTGCAAATCTCTATCCAAGGAAAAAGTCACGAGTTGTCAATTAATATTATAGGTAAAAGGATTTGGTCCGATGTATTGTCTTGTGATATCCCGAGCGGAGGCTTTTTTGCTTTTTTCAAGGGTTATGAAGAATATGGGGTTCCAAAAGACTTGAAAGTTGGATTTGTATGGAGAGCTTAAGTTGTATGTATGTGGGATGTACAGGTACTGTAGATGTCCGAAGTAAAGATGTGGATATAGATGTGGATGTTGTAGATGATGGAAAGTGGATGGATTGTTACATACCAATAAAAAAAAAGAAAAGAAAAAAAAAAGAAAATCTTACTGTTTTACTATTTTACTGTATTATGATTCAAATGCAAATCTAAATGCAAGATGAATGCCGCACACATTCGAAGCCTCAGCGCCCAAAGGAGGGGCAAGGGCCTAATTACTATTACTCCGTATATCAAGTTTGAATTCTCAATCCTCACTGCTCAGTCCATAAGCCTTAATGTACCAGATACTGTAGAAGCCATCCGTAAGTCTATTTCTATATTTCTCGGACAAGACCGCTGAGGCGACCGTCTTTACTCGTAGTCTCGTACACCTCCACCTCCGTACATAGTAGTAAACTTCAGACTTTGTGGCGGTGCAATGAAAAAACTATGGGGAAAATGACAACATTAACCAATCATATATTTATTATTAGAAAATTTAGTGAATCATGGAAATAAAATCCAAATCTTCGGGAGAAAAACCTTGGAATATTTGGGATCTGGGGCTGCCTCGCTGGGTAGATATGTAGGTACTCTCTATAGCCATCCTTACATCGCCACACTATATACCCTCACCAACCTGTAAGTAAGAAACACATGCGTGCGAAGTACACCATAAGAGATACTTGCTTCGTATTATTGTACGTAGGAATAGCCTCCATGTTAGCACAGCAATATACTATAGATTATGGGAAAAGGAGAAGGAGAAGGAGACGGAGGCGGATACGGATACATGCGAAATAGATTATATTATCATCTTCATGAATTATTACCATCTAGGTATATCCCTTCTTAATTCTTACATTTTTTCCTAATCAGTACACCCTCCACAAGAGTATTTTATGGTTAGTCATTTCATTGAGTGTATTTTGTGGAACAGGCA
Source organism: Rutstroemia sydowiana (assembly GCA_000812895.1). Classification (NCBI taxonomy): domain Eukaryota; kingdom Fungi; phylum Ascomycota; class Leotiomycetes; order Helotiales; family Rutstroemiaceae; genus Rutstroemia; species Rutstroemia sydowiana. Next base: position 51,072 of record JWJB01010086.1, on the reverse strand, counting down.
GCTTTACACGATCTGGTTGGCACGACTTGCAAAACCAGTTCTAACGGCTACAAACGAATCAAAAGCCAAAGAAGACATTTTGACAGCAACACTACTTTTTAGAGCTAGGATACACATACTTGACATTTGCCATCTACAGGTTCAGGTTTATTTTCAGTCATGGATCTAGTGAACAGTCAGAACTTTACTCATACACTTTTTTCTTTTCAGATTGCGTCGTCCACATTCTTATTCTACCCCAGAAGGGACTTTCGTACACAAATAAAAAAGACCAGTACAAGCCAGGAGAAACTCTGGAACTACAAAATCGACTCATGCAGGAGAATCCTCTTTTATGACATTAACGATGAGATAAATGAGATAGGTTCGATATCCGGCCGCCTGTTTGAAGTCTGAGACCTTTGAAATCCATAGTCGACGCAGATATTTCGGTCTTTTCCATCATATGGAGAAGGAGTACATTAGCAAGATCCATCGTGAAAAGTTTTCTTCCCTCAAATGCATCATTGTATGGTGTTTCATATGGCTGAGGCGAACTCATTAACCTCTGTCTGCCTGCCTGTATGCGCTGAACATACGTTGTTCTGCTGTGCTGCAGCTATATGGTACATGTTTAATGTGGTTTCTGATGCAAGTCATATATCGGTCGACCGGTCTCATCCTCGGTTGACAATAATGCGGCTTGCGCAAATAATGCCGATGGGGGGCTTTTTTCTCAACAAGGAGGGGGGATGGGGGTTAGATGACATTGTCCTAAGATGGGTAAGAATAAGTTATACCAAGTAAAGGTCCGTGAGGGCCGATGGGGAGGGGGGATGATTGTAACCTTACAGGATGTTGATGCGATGATACCGGGGCAGGATCAGTGGATACTACAGTAGATAGAAAGGTAAACTAACTATTTGTTAGTAACTATTAGCTTTGTTGGAATTCGGGTAATTCATGAGCTCAACGGCGATAAATAATAATACATTAAACAGTATGCAGTAAACGGGAGGTAGAGAAGATAAGTTATTAAACAGTTAGACCTACCGGACCTAGTAAAGATGGAGCGGGGATTTCAAAGATGGCATCAGCGACGGTCGCAATTTCCAATGTATCTTTTATATTCAATAGCGATTGGTTCCAAAGTATTATCAATGTTTTGGAATCCTTCTTTCCAACGGTATTCCTTCTGCACTTCGTAATTATCAAATCTGATTTCTGCATGTCCTAGAATACCTCCAAGCCTATTGACTTCAATATCCAGGTTGTTATATAAGATACTGGTTACTAGTTGAATGTCAAAAATGTCCAAACATCAAAAACATCAAAGCATTTTGGGACTAAATGAAATAGCACCTTTACCCAAGTTACCCTATATCAAAACTCCATTATTTCTTTCACCAGGATAGAATTTTCTCTAATAAATCTGATGAAATTTTATTCTACGACGATTTTATTTGCAAGGTATAGATAGATAGTAGATAGTGGTAGGTCATCGGCAGTATTACATTTTATATTATCCATCATCATATTATTATTATTATTATTTATTATATATTTTATTATTTATTTAAATATCCTGTTTCTCGGCGATGCTACCTTTGCTAGGCTGTGTGGTACGGCCGTGCATGCATGATTTTTCTATGGGAAAGAAGTGTTGTCAGTGGTCAAATGGACAAATGCAATGCAATATTGCTCCACGATATATAATTTCAGCTGCGTTGATATCTGAAAGTGGATAAGTTTAATTCTTTTAATTGTTAACTAAATAGAATATTTAACTATTTATCAGGTAATTATCTGTTATTTGAGTGCATGTGGCCACTCGAATTCCATTTTTACCTCTTAAATATAGCTACCCTCTTTTTTGCCTTTAACAGAGCTATTCTAAGGGGAGAAGAAGAACAAGGAGAAGAAGAAGTGAGGAAATAGAGGGATGGATAGAGAGAGGGATGGATAGAGAGAGAGAGAGAGCAAAAAAAAAACCAAATTTGTTAGTTTATATGCAGGTCTAAGAAGTTCTCTACCTAGGTAGGTAATGCAGTAGCACTGCCCCCAAAAATACATTTCTATGAGTAGGTACCTAGGTATTTTGTATGGTACGACTACGAGTATGACTTACGAATACCAAAAACTTTCAATGAATGGATATGAATATGGATATGGATATGGATATACCTATTAAATTCTATTCTTTTGACTACTAGTACCTAGTTTTTAGGTACCTAAGAACTATATTCTTTTTTTTTCTCTTATTATTTTAGGTAGTTAGTATTCTTTTCTTGCGAGCGAATGAATGAATACTAGGTAGGTAGTACCTAGTAGTAGGTAAGACTTGATGTTTATATTTATTTATATTTATATTTATATTTATTTTTAATATCTTCTTCACTTTTTAAACTAAATCAAGTATATATTTTCTATTTTTATTCTAGTTCTTTATTTTTCTTCACCTTTCTTTTATTATCATATTATTATATTATTACCTTAGAAATTTTCTTTAACTTATTTTTGTCTTGTACTACTGTATCCCATATCCATATCCATATTCATTTTCATTCTCCATATCTCCATATAAATTTTTACTTACTTACTGGTTACTCGTACTTGAACCAAAAAGGGTACCAAGGCCCGTCATTATCCTTTCATCCCTACCAGCCGATCCCGCCGCTTGAGAAAAAAAAGGCTGATCCGTTGATATCTTTCATCTTTCTTATAATAACCCCCGCCATCCACTTCAAAATTTACTTCTTTACCCTCCCTATTCTCTACAATCTTATTCGTCCGTACCTTTTTCATCTATTGTCTTTACGGCGCGCAAAACAAATCCCTTGTCTCGGGACCGCCATAAGATTTATCTTCATTTTTTTTTTAAACTACACTAGTTCTTTTATTTCTGATCATCTCGGCTTTCCTACCCCTACATCTCACCTCTCACCTCTCACCTCTCCTCCTCTTGGACTATCTACTATATCTTTGTCCTATACCCACTTCCAATTTACTCACTCAGATACCTTTACAATGCCTCCTCAACTACTTCCTGCTTCGGCTGCTGCTTTCGCTCCAAGAGCTTCGTCTGTAAATGTTGTGTTAAGTTCAAAAGTTGAACCATGGTTGACGCAAACCTTGAAACGTATAAATCGTGTGAAGCGACCTCTCAATAGCGTACCTCAACACCAAAGATGTTTGACCGAGACACTGTCATCTTCTACAGCCATATGGACTCTAGGATCTCTGATGTTATCCAAAGCCCCAGAGCAGAGACGCGAAGATTCGAATCCCCTTGTCGAGGCGCTTTTCAACTATCAACTCATTCATGTCGAAGCTTACATTGTTCATGTGGATATGGTATTAAGACATGAGGTTGCTTTCAAACTTAACCCAGATACGATAGAAGCTCTTATTGAGTACCACAAAGAAGTACATTGCTTGGATATCGCCTCAAATACTTACAACTGGTCAGAGAAGGATCAACAAGTCAAGAAGATGCACGAGGACTTCATCCAAGCTATCAACAGGTTCGTCTATCGAACTCATGTCACCGCACTGGAAGGTTTAGAGGAAGATGGAGCTGGCGAACTGCTTTGCGGGAAAAGCGAAGAGGTCAAGAACAACATCCTGGGACTCTTCCTTCCCCTACTACCTCCTCCACCTAGAATTGTCGATGTGGTCCGACCTCAACCTTTATTGCCAAGTTCACCCATTGAGAATTGGTGGTCGCAACCAAACATACCAGTAACCACTGCAGCACCTGTAGATCCATGGAGAGTTATTCCTTCAAGCCCAAACACAACATCGGCGGCTGATACACAATCGCTATGGGCAAGTATGGGTTTAAATGAGATACAATTGCCTTCGCCTACACCATCTTTCAGCCAACCATACACTACAGCTGGACTCTATTACAGTATGCCACAGGTCAGCGCGCCGATTCCAGCACTCCCATTACCTAGTATGCTCGCACAGCAACATTGTGGTTTGGGCATGGGATATGGCGGATTTGGTGGTGGATGGGATCGATTCCAAGAGTACGCAACCACAATGTGACAACCAAGGCCCGGTACTTCTCATAACTGGCCTATGACCCAATCTGGGTTGTAGGACGAGCATCAACCATCTACGGCATACCAGTCTCTGTACAAGTCAAATACATACATATATGGCATCGGCGGATTTCTTTAGCGGCATTTGATACCTTCTCGGCGTTTTGCATCTCATCAATTTTATCCTCATCAGCGATTGAGCTTTTCTAGGGAACAACAGGCACCATACTTAATAAAGCAGCAACCACCCATCTCATTTCCTCACAACATATCATAGGATACCAATTTTCCTTGTCTTTTTTGTTTTTATCATCGATTGTTTTTAGCGCAGCGAGTTTGGGTTTGCTTCACACAGGACATGACCGCAAGATCGGTTCATCAATTTTTCTTTAACGCATATGGCAGGACCTTGGGCGGGTTATCATCAGAGCATTTACAGAGTTTATAAAGAAAGAATAACGCAGCAATGCAACGGGCGCGTGGGTGGCAAATTGTTTTTATTTTTTATTGTTTTTAAGATATCATGCGTTTCGTTCTTTGGGAGAAAGGATTGGATTTTTGTCGATGTTCTGCGGATATATCCCTTTGGTTATTTTCATGTGCCCTTCATGATTTATGAATCATGATGCCACGATCTATTTTATGGATTTCATACTCACATCAACGTCAACGACTGAATGGTGGTAGAATAGAGGCTTGATGTCTTTCCTCCATTTTCTCCGTCGGAGATAATTGGGCTTGTTTTCGCAGAATACAATCTGGTATGTGGTTTACATCTCAAAAGACTTTTGGAAATACTTGGGCATACCGATATGGATATCAATATCTGCTGTGCAGATTTGAGCCAGTCGAATACGCATGCGTATTCGATGAACTAGATTATGGATTCTTCTTTTATCGAGCAAATGCGATTAAATTGTTTGCGACTGCGACCGACCTCGATCTTCGCTGTGCGAATACCGACTTTGGAGCAAAAATAGCGCCTGCACGACATCTCCAGCAATCGATCATGGATAAATATCACGAAACTAATCTCTACTCATCGCCGGCTTCGAGAACGACCACGACTTGATAATATACCTGCGAGACGGGTTATCGATCGACGGGGTTCCAGAGGTTGGACATGGTATAGATTGGGATTAGTGGGATTTAATACATGGCGGGGCTAGGATTCGGAAAAGGGCTAGGGCTGTGGCAGTTTATATCGCTAGTCGATAAAACTGGACGGGTTGTGTGGGGACGTTGGGTACTCTCGGGTAGAGTGGACGGACGGAATAGGATGCTGGTCATGGATGGTTCTCATCACAGGTTGATTGAGGTGCTGGTGGGATGACGTCGGGTACGATCACTACAGCAGGAATATGGAGGATGAAGAAAAATAACTGTAGTGAGAAAAGATAATTTGACAAAAAATGGAAGAGAAAAGTTCAAATTGAAAACAAACATTCATTGCAAATTGAAAATCCAGACTGAAAACTTTAAAATTGAACCACTGTCATATGCAAAATTGGCCATATATTGAAAATCTTCACATAACGAAAATTGACAAATTGTCAGATCCTAATTCATCCTATCCCCCGCGTCCCGGAAAGCTACGGCAAAGACAAGCAAAGAGAGGAGAGGGTAAAAAAGCAGGATGAACATCCTAGGCTATTCCTTCTTTTAGACATTTTTAATGGACCCCCCAGGTAGTGTATTTGCTGGGCTAATGCCCGATACGAAGGCCGATAGGTCGAGATTACGACTTTACTTTTTTTCGCTTCAGGGATGGGTTGGGGCACTTTTTGGCTACAGTGTAGGTACTTGAGTCCACCAGTCTGTCTTGTACTACTGTTCGGGGAAACAAAAGGCGAAATTGATAACCTAATCATAAATGGGCTTCGGCTATATTTGGTGATCGACAGGTTTACTGCATTTTGATTTTTGTGGTTGTGGTTAAGTTTTTTAAGTGTTAGTGGAGTGGGTAGGTGTAGGGTAGGGTATTGGATGGGCACTTGCACTACACTCTTGTACCTAACTTTAAGGTAGGGATATCGGCCCCACAAACTTATAGTGGATGCTGCTACCGTAATATTTTTGTTTTTAGAAAAGTGTGTTTTTGTCAAAATCTAGAGTTTTGATAGTCTGATAATCTGATTGAATACTTTGGTACAGTAATACTGAATGCCCCCAGTTGCCCCGCCCTTCAAAGTTCAAGGTCCCTTTTGAGGAAGATATAGAATTCTAAGCTAGGCTTAAAATAAGCTGAGGAAGGGAAAATATACGCTACTTGCCTTGTAGAGCTGCACGCACATTTTTAACTAGTTACATATGGCTACTTACTGCACATATACGGGTCCGGGCGATAAGGATCGCCCTTTGGCTTTTTATACTTGCAGATTTCGTTCGTATTCTTATACATGCAGAGTAGTGTAATCTCATCTCTATGATCCTATTGTATGAAGTAATTCATGTGCCCCTGGGCCTGGTTTTGGATTTCAATAGTGTAGGCCACTGTAAGGTAGAATGAATAATAGGGAATCCGCTTTTTATGATTTTGAGTTTTTGGACCTTGATTCTGGTTCTGGTTCTAGATCTCTCGGAGTCGGACTGTTTCTATTGTAAGAAATGAATGCATATTGTGGAGTTGGTTCTAGTTCTATTGTCTACAATACTTACCTATGGATGCAGATGCAGATATGGATGAATGTGGATGAAGGAAGGATTTATTGAGCTCTGGACCTGATGGACTTGAAGGACGGATGGTGCTAAAATACAATAGAACAAAAGAACCGGAAGGCTTTCCGAACCAAAATTTAGTATTGTTGTAATGCAGAAAGAAGGGTCTCGAATGCAGGTAAATGACCGTTAGGGTTACATTTAAAATCATTTCCTTCTCGGGAAAACTGGAGAGTGTAAATGGAAATAAAGACCAGGGAAGAAAATGGGAAAAGATTGTGCCGTAGAGTTGTGAACTTTTGTGGTACTGGAGTAAGACATATATGCTTGTAATGAATGGCATCACAATCTAATCACACCATCCCATTATATTACGTGCCATTAAATGCCATTCTAACAGCCGTGTAAGATGTATGCGCCCATTTTACAAGAGTAGTAATACAGTACCAACATCCAAACCCATGACACATACACACCAACACGCACGCCGCAAAAATTCACCCCGTTCATAAGCGCCAGAGCCGAATAACTTCATGGTTTTTAGTGTAGAACTGTAGAACTGTAGAACTGTAGAACCCATGAAACTTCTATAGTACATCCGTTACATCTCACATGTGGTACTTGTGGAATTGACATGCTTTTCGGGGACCTAAAACAGGGAATTTGATTGATTTGATTCTGTAAGCGCTGGTGGAGCTGGAAGGGATGGGATGGGATGGGGATGTATTAGCTTTTTTATCTACTAAGGCTTGCATGGTATGATGATGTGTATGTGTATGTGTATTTGTACCGCTGTGATGGTGATTCGTGTATACATACGTAGGTAAGTACTAAACTGTACTGTACCTGCCTGTGTGCATTGCATGAGGGGGGAGGGTAGTGGCTTTTTATCCTTGGAATAGAATATCAATACCGGTGGGTGTAATGTAACTGTCATCGTAGCATAGTATGTATTTGATTCCAAATAAATTTTGGATATATGAGGTTGTTCGTATTCAAATTTCACCTTCACGCTATCTAGATAGTTATTAGTAGACTCGAAAGTAAAACCCAACAATTATTCGAATTTTCATCCATTTCCAATCGTGAATGATAATGTTGCCATGATACTATCTATTGTGCCCGCTAAATGGAACAAAGGTACTCATTATACCCATGAGTTTGTCATTTTTTCTTGATGTGATTGATCAAGTACCTACCTAAAGAATTGTATAGCTTGCCTTTAAAAGATTTGATTTATTAAGTAAATGTTAAACATTGAAACGGACAAATTTGAGGACATAATGAAGTACCCCGCACGTAAGGAATTTAAGCGCTTGTGTAATATAGGGCAATGAAGATAACTTTCTTTTCTTCTCTTTTCTTCTTCTACCCATCTCCCTTTTGTCTTGACTCTTTTGGTATATGGTATTCGAATGTAGATATCCGAAATACGATATATGAGAAAATCTAACCTACCTAATAAGTACCTACCTAACCCTCCCCTCATCTCCCCTACCTTGAATATGAATATGCAAGTAATCTAGACTGTGACCGGAAAGCGACCGTGAGCATAAAATGTGGTCGAGCATAAGCATAAGCATGAGCGCTAGGGCTGGACGACGACTAGGAACCTCGGCAAGAAGGAAAAGGTATGCCGGCATACCGAGAGATAAAGTTATGTGTCTCAGTGTCTGTGTGCATATATGTTTGTGATGAAAATTTCGTTTCTTACATTAGTTTTGTTGGGTTAGTATGTTCCGGCCGTAATTTCCCAATTAAGCCATCATGATTATGGACTTATCAACAGGCATTACTTATATAAGTGATTATGTTATTGATCTAGTCTTCGGCTCAAAGTGTAATTGTTTCGGCCCGAAGAACCAAGAATTGACTATTTACCTGGATTTGCGACCCGGTTCGATCATGAGATGTGTTACCAATAGCAGTACCAATAGCAAGTTATTAAGTATATACATTAAGAATCAAGTAGAATCGTCGTAGCAATATTGACCCGAAACCAATTCTGCTTTGATGGTTTGATCCCGAATTTCTCGGTCATCGTCCCGAACCAACACGATTCCAATTCAACATCAAATCATCTAGACGACAGGTGGAGTCCTCCCTCCACTACAAGCACCAGAAATGCTCTCACAGGCATATGTCAAGTTTCCCGAACTATCACCCACCCAAAACACATATGGCTCAGTTGCACTAACAGGCAACACCCAATTCTGCAATTCCACATCCCAAACACTGAGATCCTTCCTAGTCAAAAGTAACTGCAAGGTTTGTGTATCCCCGCCCTGCAAGATATCGCTCTTTGCATAATCGCGCAGCTGGATGATCGGCGTATCGTAGGGGTTGTCGCTGGGGTATTGCACGAATACCATGGCTACGCTTTTGGAAGCTACGGTCCCGTCGTTGCTTACGGTTACCGAAAGCGTGAACATTGTGTCCCAGAGAGAGGGATTTCCGCCTTGGTCTCCGCCAGATGGTGGATCGGGTTGCGGCGTGGTGCTGTACCCGGTCGGATAGGTGAATGTTCCGGGTGTGATGTCCTCAGGAGAATCAAGATATGGATATAGGTAGCGCCAGATAGCGTTGAAGCCTGTAGGCCATGCGACCTCGTCGGCGGGTGGGATCGCTGTGCTATAGACCGGGGTGGAACCTTTTGCGGCACGTGCTGGTGGAAGTGATGTCAATGCTGCGTTAGCAGAGATAGTTGCCGTGCGGGAAAACGTGGTGTACGACAAACCATGGCCGAACGGGTAACGCGGAGCAATAGAGTGCTTGTTCAAGTAACGGTAATCGATGTAGAGACCCTCAGAAAATGTATCCTGGACTTGGAAGAGCTCGAAACCGACGAGGCTGACTGAGGAGGGGTAGTCGCTTTCTGCTACGGGAATGGAGTAGGGGAGATGACCGCTAGGTGAGGTTACTCCAAAGAGGATGTTTGCTAGCGAGTTGCCTGCTTCTTGTCCGGGTAGGTGTGCAAATACAACGGCTTTTACGGATGTGAGGTTGTTCCAGTTTTCGACGAGGATGGGCCCAACGGTATGGACGACGACTACTACGGTCGAGTATAAGGCTGCAGCTGCTTCGACCAATCCATCTCCGTTGTGCCAAGCGTATAATCCTGATGAAGAACGATCACCGTCGTTTCCTTCTACGGTGATCTGGTTTTCTCCTGAATCACTATTGATGAAGACGATTGCGATGTCTCCAGCAGCGGCAGTCAAGCCGGATGGGAAACTATCGCTGCTGGAATAGGTTACATTGGTTGCCATTCGCATTATGGCATCAATTGGTGCATCCAAATAAGGGTAATTTGCAGTGCCTATTTTATCCATCAGTGATAGTTCAATCATCGACCCATACTTGAACAACTGAGATTTGGAGTTATGACTCGACTAATGAAGGAAGTTATGGTATACCTGATCCCCATCCCATTCCAAGGACACCTGTATCGCATCCCCTCTGACTGCAAGCATTTGGGCCATCCGGATTGTTTTGGGCATCGGAACCAAATATTTTCAACGACGCAGAGGTGGATAAGGGTAGTGTGTTGTCCACATTCTTTAGTAAAGTGATTGCTTCCATCGAGATGTTTCCTGCGACGGTCGCATGATCTGCTTGTACATTAACATGTTGATTTACGGTACATGTTGGTGAGAGAAGCGCTCCGGGGTAACATAGACCAGTGTCATCCAATGTGTATGCTGAGAAGTTTGGCAGTGGATAATCATCGTCTTGTCCCAGTTGATACCTTGGTAAATCAGCAAGGTATCTAAATACGTATACAGCAGTGTAGGATGTAGTCGAAATTGGAAAGTGTGACAAGAGACGAATTCGGTAAAAAACTTTGACTCACCAAGTGGCGACGATTCTAGTAACCATATCGTTCAATCTTTCTAATGGAATAGTGCCGTTCAAGATGGCCGTTGAGAGCTCCCAAGCCCAATATGACTCGCCAAGTAAAGGTGTATTACCATCACCCGGCATGGCCATATCGAGACCAGCTAGCGCTGAAGAGACTCCGCCAATCTGTGCCAACCAATCCGACATAACCTAGAATGTGTTGGTATAAGCTCTACGTATTCTCCCTTGAGGTTTGACCTACTAGTCCCTGGAATCCAAGCTCATCTTTTAACAAGCCATTGATCATCATTGAGTTTTGGCTAGACGCGCTTCCATTGACCTAATCTTTTGATTAATTTCGTTCTGCAAGGCAAAATAATGAATTGTGATCAAATACAACTCGGAGTAGACCTTTGCCAGGACTTGGCGCCTTTCTCTTTACTGTAGGACACCAAGCCGGTGACTTTTCACGAGATATGTTGATCACATACTATTCGCAATAGCGCTTGTTGATCTAAGAAATACTCACATCGTTGTAACTCGTCATAACTGCTCCCACGCCAGCTCTAATGCCCTCCGCAAAGGGCCACATATATAGCTCGTGTAGGGCCCTAATCACTTAGCTTCAATAGAGTTTAGCTTAGGAGTACCCCATACCTGTCATCAATATTACTGCTGATAGCCTTCATCAAACCATGAGGGGGAATATCCATTCTGAAAGCTTCCTGTTCATTTCCAATAAAGTGCTTGATCGTAGCGATCACCCCGTTCGACTGGATCCCTGCAATTGTTTGTGCGCCACCGTGAGCTTGTAGGACGGGGTCTATATTCAAGTCAGCTTCTGAATATGGGGTAGGGCACACATAGAGTTGGTTGCATCTTACCCGCGCCAAAGCCTTCCCAATTTCGACCACCCCGTGGCTTCCTACCAATTGGACCTTTCTATTGTTAGTTGGGTGTAAAAATGGAATGCTGTTTCTAAGCATTCTTACCAACTGTAGGACCCAAGAATATGTTCACCCCTTTCCCTCGTGCTTCGGCACCCATTGCAACCCCTCTTTCATATGCAAGATCCTTATTCCATGTCGCACCGACAGTTATTCCAGCCGGAAACGCAGTATTGAAGTCGGTAGAAGCAACCCCAAGCGCCGAGTCCTGTAAGCAAAATCCGGGCATCCCAAAACGAAGCGCAGAGCCAGTATTACCAACACAATTTCCCTAGAAGACACAACTCAGCATGTATTGTTTAGAACCAGAGCCAACAACATACCATAAGCTCGCCTGTTCCAGTCGTAAGGTTAACTTTCTCAGCTAATGTCATATTTGCTACTACAATCTGTGCTTTCTCGTATGCCGTGGCCCAACTACTTACCCATCCTCCCTTAGGCGTCGGGTAATATGGCGCAGCAACATATCCTGCAGGTACGTCATCTCGCGCTTTCAGTCTTTCTGGTTGTCGCGCAACTGATCGTCTGATTCTACTGAAGAGTGCCGGTTGTTGGGCTTGCGTGGAGGTCACAAGCAAACAAGCAACTATTAATAAGAATAAAAACCGAAATAAGTCCATGTTTTTATGGTTCGCGACCAATATCAGGCACTTGATAAATGAAAGTGATGGCCCTATTTCGAGGGACAATTGCGGAAAGAGCCATTATATAAGGACATTTGGGTGATTAGGAGGGGGAGTAAACAAGCATGTCCAACTTGGCATAGAATGAGAAATGAGCAGCTAAAGGAGGAGTACACAAGCATATTCAGGCTGTTGAAGAATGAATTATGGACAGCTAAAGGAGGTAAGTCGTCATGCGACCCTATTTCTCTAGGAAGCATACCGAGTCCGATGGAGGGTCAGTGCTGTCACAGATACGGACTTATCCTATCTTGACACATTCGGCAGGGATAGAAATTGGCACTTTGTATAGAACAGGAAGTTGATTGACGGTGATTTTATTTCTCCAGATCCCTGGGAAAATGATACGGGGTATAAATCCGTTTTTGGACTACGGCTGTACCTGAATTATACAACGGGGTTGAACTTGGCCTGTACAATATGGGGTTCGGTACTTTCGCTTTGGATTCTATCGCAAACAATAATTCCATTGCAGGATTGCTGCTAGAACTATCAGATTTATTATAGAATAGATCTCATCCTGCCTTCGTTTCATTGCGGGGTTGAAGTACAATATCCCCATGGGGTGTGTATGTATGTATGTGCTTATTGAAATATATGTGCTACTAATCTTAATGCAAATTGATTGATACTACATCAAAAAAATGGCGGGAACCTATAGAACGAAGATCCACAACCTTAGAACTACTTGATTAAGCAATCCCGAGAACGTTCCATGATGCATATATACCTAGTCAACCAAACTTATGAAATAGTGAAAATTGAATGCATGAAGAATACTTATACTTCCCCCGAGCTTCTCTCTTTGTGCTTGACGCCGTAATCTATTGACGGATTTTATAACAATCAATCATCTACTACCTGCCTAAGTAGCTATAGACAAGTTGTGGCATGGATACTTTTGAAGTTTTCATGTCAACTTATGCCGATAGGGATGACAACAATGATTAAAGGTAGGTAAGTATGTACAGTACCTAGTACTTAGTACCTAGCTGGTATAGCAACAGTACCTGACTACTAGGTACTAGGTAGGTAGTATGTACCAGTACTTGAGTAAATATTAGCCTCCTATGTAAGATATATCCAAGATTGTCCAATATTTAGATACTTCACCTATATCTCGAGTACCAGTACCTAAAAAGGATTATAGGTATTATAATAATAAGTAGTTATTATAAGCTGAGTAATAAATATATTGTTAAAATGGATGACAATTGAACGATAAAGTTGTTATGGATGTCTAATGTGAGTGAATTTACCTGGTATCGTAATGGTATGGTACAGTACGGTACGGGTGCGGTACAAGGATTTTCAATGTTCCAATTTGTTCCAAACCTAACTGCCCCTCACCTACGACATTTTCTTATTAATCACGTGATGGTAATTTCCGTGGTTACCTCAGGCGACAGCGAACCAAACAATCAAGAAAGAAAGATCCATCGTCATCTTCGCGACAACCTTCTCCAGAAAGTTCTTCAAAACTTCCCTGATCAAACATCTTGTGAGAATCATTCAGACCACGCGTACTACCATTCAACTAGCTATACCCACGATATACTATACATCTTACTAGCTGAAATTTAATTGCGAAAATGGGAGAATCAAGGTTCGTAGATGCGTGTTTACAAATCAATTTTCAAAATCTAGAAATTTTTAAGAAGAATATTGTTTATCTAACATGTCGGATACAGACAAGAGCTTGTACAATGGCTTAACAACCTGCTTCAACTAAATATCACAAAAGTTGAACAATGTGGAACTGGGTAAGTAATGCTTCAAATTTGCAATAAATTCATCTTTTCATCACTTTCTGGAAACTAGATAACTAACCAACTTTTTGTTTGCAGTGCCGCCCTCTGCCAGGTCTTCGACAGCATCTACCTCGATATACCAATGGCCAGAGTCAAGTTCAACGTAAATACAGAATACGCATATCTACAAAATTTCAAAATCCTACAAAGTCAGAGTTTCTCCTAATTCTATTCTGCCAACCACTGACCCCCTGATTCAGATTGCTTCACGCGCCATCAGGTCGATCGAAACATCCATGTCGAACAACTCGTAAAATGCAAGATGCAAGATAACTTAGAGTTCCTGCAATGGACTAAGAGATATTGGGATCAATATTTTCCAGGAGGAGATTATGATGCTGTTGCCCGAAGACGAGCTTCCGGAGGACCCCCCGCTGCACCTTCAGCTGCGCCACGAGCAGCTGCCGGGGCCGCTCGAAGAGGTACTACACCGACAACTGGCGCTGGACGTGTTCCTAAGGTTGGCGGCGGGGCTGGCGGTGGAGCTGCCTTGGCAGCAGCACAACAAGAAAATAATACTTTGAAGGAAACAGTAACAGGGTTGGAACGCGAGAGAGATTTCTACTTCAGCAAACTTCGTGACATCGAGCTACTAGTCCAGCAAGCCTGCGAAGAAGATCCGGAGATTGAGAAGCAAGAAGATGGTTTAATCAAGCACATTCAAACGATTTTGTATTCGACCGAAGACGGCTTTGAAATACCTGCTGAGGCAGATGCTGAGGAGGGCGATGATCAAGAGACATTTTAAAGGGGTTTAACCAGATTTAATTACTGTGTGATTGGCTTTGCAAATAGTTCACTTCGACAATTGCGCTGCTGGAAGGAGTTACAACAATAAAATTATGAGATACGAAATTGAATGGGATATCAAGCACCTCATACAAAACCTCATTTGGGTGGATAGCATTATTGGCTATCCTGGTTACCTGCGTAGAGTTCTTTTCTGAAGTATTTCTAATTTACATAATTCCCCAAAAAGTTCTCCATGTATTTTTTTTAAGAAGTATTCCCCATTAGTACAATTATAATATTTATTCGAAATGATTTGACATGCAAGAATTACCATAGCAATACAATCACAAATCAGAAATCACAAATCTTTAATCATCAAATATAGCCTCTATAGCCACCACTTTTTTCGTGAATCCCCTTATCCTTGTTCCGAATATCGACCTAATTAAGCCAAGGCAACCTACCTCAACAATCCAAAAGAAAATCAAACCACGAACAGACAACAACAACCTCCTCAACATTTCCTAAGAATAAGCACAGAATTTTATTATCGCATAGCATAAATTATGGCGCCACCTCTCGAAATTTCCATTCCTAGTACAATCCTTTCTCAAGACACAAATGGAAAGTCATACACTCTCTATAACATCACATTGCGACTTCCGTTGCGCACATTCGTCGTACAAAAGCGCTATTCCGAGTTCGTGACCCTCCATTCCTCTCTCAGTAGCCTCGTATCTTCACCTCCACCGGCCCCTCTTCCTTCGAAAAGCTGGTTCAAATCGACCGTTTCGTCCCCGGAACTCACCGAAATTCGTCGTCAAGGTCTCGAAGCATATCTGCGATCAATTGCCGAAAACCCCGACCGACGATGGCGCGAAACATCAGCATGGCGCTCTTTTCTCAATCTGCCGAGCTCGAGCGGAAGCGCCAGTTTGAGCAGCGCAAGAGAGGGATTGATCGCGGCGCATCAGAGAGGTGTTGGAGGGAATGGATCGTTGATGGCTGATCCACAAGTCTGGTTGGATGTCCACAGAGAGATGAAAGACAAATTACACGATGCGAGACTATACTTAGGCAGGCGCGACTCGGCGACCACAGCGGCTGGCCAACATGACGCCGGCGCAAAAGCGAAAACTTGTCTGGTGAAGGCCGGGGGCTTGATCAAAGATTTGGAGGACGGCCTAAAGATTATGGGGGAGGGTGATCGGAACGGGAGGGCTGAACCAAAAATTGGCGCAGGAGAGATGAGGAGACGAAGAGATTTACTTGGCAGTGCGAGGGTGGAAAAGGAAGGCTTGGAGAAACTGGCTGTTTCACTCGCAGTTAGGAATCAAAATGGAGGTTCGAGTTCGGGCAATGGGGGCGCAGCAGCGACGCAGGCTGATAAGAGCGCATTATTCGGACCTGGAGTTTCGCGGCCGAGTGGTAGGGTTCTTGGAGCACCGGTCCCAGAAACAAATAAGACGAGGGAGCTGGATAATGATGGAGTGCTCCAACTACAAAGGCAAATAATGCGCGACCAAGACCTAGATGTTGATGAATTGGCCAAGATTGTACGACGACAGAGGGAGATGGGATTGGCCATACATGATGAAGTAGAGTTACAGAATGAGATGTTGAAGAGGGTAGATGACGATGCGACTAGGGTGAAGGGGAAGATGGATATTGCTAAGAAGAGAATAGCAAAGATCTCATGAAGGAATGGACGATGCTGATACAACACGGGTTTGGGCTTTTTGGGGTTTGATATGGAGTTCGTGGGCTACCTTTTTTCACGTTAACGTTGGGCAAGGGGCATGGTTAGTATATTTCTCCGTTTCACGACTCCTGAATTATTCATCGACATGGGCAAGAATATCTGTATATTGTATTTCTAGCATAATAGCATTGGTTGGGCAAGAAGAACATATTTACATAGTTAGTATATGTGCGCCAGGTTCTAGACACACAGAGCAAGTTTTTTTGATTATTACTCTCTACGATCCTGTTTCAATATATTAAGCATTATGGTTCAACTTGTTGCCATATGACCTCAGGTGAAGGGATGAAAGTCTGAGACTTGGAAGAAAAAAACAAGAATATCCAGTGCATGGATCAGTATGACCTGAAGATTCAATTTTCTAGATGCAACTGCCCTATACTGAGAATGAATCACACATTCTAGTACAACAGATTGGGAGAAGTGTCTTTGTCTTTGTCTTTACCTTTGCCTTTGCCGTCAGCTAATGACAACTTTATACGTGAATTCTTGACAGGGGAAATAAAAGGTGAATGACTTTTGGGTGAATATCAAGTTGAGATGTGAAATGAATGAGAGAAAAAATCTAGAGTTAATTACTAGGCATATTCAAAGACTTCAGTTATATTGCCCAGGTCTTCCCTAAGTAGAGGAGGTATGGCCATTTTCATTTGTTCTGAGGTAGATGTTTATGGAAGAGGAAGGAACAACTTTCCATAATAAAATATGAAGACATAATTTATTACAATGCAACAAAATACAACAAAATATCTAGATTTATTAAATTATCAAAATCAATCTATCAGTTTAGATAAATTTTGATTTTTTTCAAACTGCTATTGCTATTGCTATCTCTTTCTCTTCTTTTTTAACCACAACTTCAGGACTAAACTATTTGTTTTGATTATAAGAATCAAACTGTCAATATCAAATTCATCTGATCTCACCAAACTCATCACAAGTCGACATAGACTTTGACTACCAGAACAACCAGCACCGAGACCTAAGACCAAAAAGTATTAAGTAGGCAAAAAACCATTTGAATTGTCAATCAACTATCTTGAGGTATTTCCATTACTACCTTCAACCACCACAATTGAAAAAAAAAATCATTTGCAACCATGTTGTCAAATCTAACAATTTGCAGACCTTACATTTCGCCTTATACATCTGCAGGCCCCAGAATCCCTCAAAGGGAGATAATTACACACAGTAGCAGGTATTTTCCTACTCCATTCCAAAATTTGCATCAAAACAATAGATCGAAGCAATGTGGCCTCGCTGCTAACGCAAATCAGAGCTTATATCTCTCCATACTCGTTCTATCTTCCTGTCCAGGCTACCCATAAAATATCTGAGCCCATCATGGGTAAATTTGAGGTAACTTCTCTTTCTTCTTGTTCGTTATTTTCCCTAAATCTCGATGCGGAGATATGCTCTTCTACTATTATTTCACAGAATGTGTTTATTGATGGCCCTGATGCCCTTATTCTAGGATGAACGAGCTACATCCAATGCTCTAGTTAACTTCATAACTGATGTATCAAAAAATATATCACCATTTTATGATATTAACAGATATGATGTGTCTCGAAACCCATTGGCAAGTGTTGATCTCGAGCCTTGTTTTCTTCACCTCCCCAATCATTCACTACTAATGCATACAACACCACAATAAAAACTCGAACCATCACCTTTTCCTTACCATTTTCTGACAACTTCATAGGCTCCACAATCCGATCTAATGATTCAACCAAAAGATTTCCCTATGACTACTATGGGTCATATTCTTTCTAAACAATTTGAAAACGTCGAAGAGTCTCCGGTAAGTTGTTAGAACAGTCGAAGGCCGACATATCACTTTTGCATTCTCTATTACTTCTGGCGACAATACTCTTAATGTTCGGCTTTTCTTTCTATAGGTCTAGCCTTCTTGTTTAATTACTTATAAACCATATAGAATCGTGGGGTATCAGTCGATACGACCAGCAGAGACAGCACTCCAACACCCAGTGGTCATAAATCATCACGTAACCTTGGTCGTTACAGACAGGTAAGCGATCTACTACCACCTCTCTCCACAGGATTTGGACAAGCAATTATTGACTCACAAATAGTCTGGTATAATGAACGATAAGAACAAGAAGGTATACGAGACTTTGTCTGCGCAAATCTGCACCAACTGGAACGTAGGATCCGTCAACGAAGTTTTTCCGGAGCATATTCGTCCAACCACGCCAATACGCCTGACTGCGTTGTCACATTTAAAAAGAATTTCGGCAAGTATTAAGCTTGGAACTGCAAGAGAGCTTTTTCTGCGTGAATGCGATGAGGGCAATGGCGATTATTCAAGGGTTTCTTTGTCAGTCTGTCAGAGAGTAGACACTGGAGTCCGGGAAGTTCTAGAGGCCGTCAACACAAAGAAAGACATCAGTGATATTTCCAACAGGCAAAGTGATTCTCCAGATACAGACCAAAGTGAAAGCATGGTGGCTATCAACGGAAACGAAGAAGCAAGTGGAAATCATGGCTCGGATGATGTTGAGAGTGCTCTACCTGCCATAACTTCTGTGAGATCACACACTCCCCAATCAATTCAATGATATCTTATGCTAACAACGTTTTAGGAAAACTTCCATGGACAAGAGTATGGCTCACTCTCTCCTCAAGATCAGAATACGGGAGAAGAGATGGCAGAAAACTTACTAATCACTCTTAGACTACCCTCTCACACGCTAAAATCCCTGAACTCTTCCAGCGACGATCTCGTCTCTCCCTTGAACAACGCGCAAAAGCGCACACACCATGGTTTGGAAGATGCACAAGAACCGACAGTTCAGAAGAAGATGAAGCAGGATTCACCTTGTAATCCAAGCTGCAGCGGCAGTACCAACAACATCAATACACCAAATGAAACTCGCCGAGCTAGGTCCCCATCTATCATGGAAAAGGCTGAGGCTCTTACAGCACGCGTCAAGCGAACCTTCGGCAACAGCCAAGAGATTACCGGCCGAGAGTTTACGCCTTTACATTCTGGTGTAGCGTCTCCAGTCCCTAGCGACACGATAGTCGTCGATACTGGCCGCTCAATGAAGTCTGTTTACACTTGTGATAGCCCAGCTCCTACTTACAAGGTTGGGTCTGCCACCAATAAAACTTCAGAATTACCAGCTGCTGCTCGACAACCAGCTCGTTCTGCTACGTTATCAAACAACAACCTACATGTCTACACCGTCGGAGCTATGACCCTGGTTCGCGAAGCCTGGAAGGAATATGTGGACGGATATATTAATGGTGTTGCAAGAGAAGATCAAAGAGAACTGGTAAATGAGATAAACGGGGTATTTGCGAGGGGCCTGGATGCAATCGATTGGAAACTAAGAGAGCTTCTCCCGAAAGCTGAGTAGTCTTGGCTATTCGACACATGATCTGTAATCTTTTGCGGTGAATTCGTCGTGGGTGGGTTGGTCTATTATTGGGGTTGGCTTGGAACGAGAAACATGACTGCAAATTTAGTTGGTGGGCTTGTTTTACCACGATGGAGTTTTCAACTTGATACTTGCATGGCGTTTTTGCCCAACATACTACTTGATATCGAGATATCATTTTTTAACTAGGTACTATTGATATCAAAAGTGATCTTACAAACTACTCAATCCTGTCTAGCACACTCCCTCAGAAGGGCCCAGTATTGCCAGTGGTGCCGAGCTAGTCGCAACTACTCAAGCATCAAGGAACTACCCGCACCATCTTACAAAATCTCGAATGCATCTGAACATCCTCTACCTCTCATACTCTGCCTCTGATGTGAACATGCATCCGGTTACTATCATATAAGTTGGTTCATATCTGACATATTTAAGCATAGCTGCATCCAGTAGGTCTCGTAAACTCTTGAAGGAATACCCTAAGCGCCGTCAAGAAACTGGATGGAGAGACCGAGACGAACTCTAGCGATTTCCCTTCATTTATCATCACCTGTTTACTAGATACGACAACCTAGATGGATCAGAGAACATTTGTTTGTGATATCGAGATGAGGGTGTGTACGGGCAAGTATGTTGATTAGAAAATAAAATGGTAATGCCATATTCTGGAAGAATAACAGAACCAAGTAAGTAGATGCTGGATGATGGAGAAATTGTGTATAGATCGATTCTGATTCGCTTGTCCCTCAAAACCAAAGATTGAATTAATGGTCGAGTGGTGGTAAGATGTACAACGATTTTGAGGCAGCCTACTTAATGTTTGAATCTACTATAGGACACACTCCCCCAGTGTTGTTCACGCTGGTGTGTATAGCTTCCTACTCGGTATACCTATCATTTTGTCCTTTTGTCCTAACTCTCACAATTCGAGAATTTGATCGATTGGTAATGAATTTTACACGCCTGACAACATCTTCTCGGAAGGTTTGAATTATTGGATGGGAGATAAACAACGATCCTACAAATCTGACTTTTTGAATGAGACTAGCATACTGAATAGGTAGTCGGCTTACCCAGCCAGTCCGACATAGACTAGTCTGTCCCGTGAACGCAAGTCATTCACATTGAAGCCGAGAAACTCTCTATGCCCATAAGTGACTTTGTCACTTTAACCCGTAATGTGTTGTAATTAACTTCCGACTTGAGTGTCATACGATACTCATTGCGATACAATTTACATTTAATAAGGACGTATGCAGAATAGAATAGAAGAGAATGAATCACTCGCGCTCAGCGATGGTGTGATGGTGTGAGCGGGCTTCATGCTCTACTTCGGCGAAGAGTAAGAAGAATGGAGACGAGCTCGGGCTTTTCATATAGTACTCTGAAATCCAGTATTTCAAAATCGAGTACACTGGTATTACTGCACCCTATCCCCGGCTTGCTTCCAAGCTTCCAAAGTTTACTGGCTTAGATTCGACTTGTAACGGCGGGAGCATAAGAACCCCCATTTTTTACTATTTATCGCATTACCCAATCTAGATTCCGTCAGATAATCATTGGACTGTAAAGCTGGCCAGAAGTTCCAAACATATCCTTTGCTGGAAGAAAGAAGGGGGTGTGGAAGATGAAGCGAGAAGGACACGTGCCATGCAATCATCCACTTTTATTTGAACCACAACACAACAAAATCGAACAGATCAACTGTTTTGAACAACACTATCTAGATGACGATCGGAAAACATTCCATACAAAAACAATGCCCGTAATTATCAAATCTAATCAAAGTGTAATCCTTCATCCAAAACCTCTCAACCAAGATGATTTCTCGCCATTTGGAGCCGTGATTCAAAACCCCTCCCCAACCACCATTCCATCAGCATCAATCACAGATCTCCCGCCAAACGCAATACAAGCAAATCAAGGTACCGCACTCAAGTACCTCGATGTCACGCATATGAAGGATTTGTATGGGGACGCGCCCAGTCGACGGCTCGCCAATGCAGTCATGAACATGTTTGTCTGTTCACCTCGGGCATTACAGCCGTCTCACGAGAGCAATATCGGGGGAAATTTTCCGGTCAGAATTCTGGAGCGACATCCTTTCACAACACAAACATTTATTCCTCTCGGGATATCACCTTCGGAACAAGGTGAAGCATGTTACTTGGTGATCGTAGCACCGAGTCTACCGCCGTCATCACAGGATGAAACCTTACCCGTCCCTCAAACGGGCAATGACGAAAAACTCCCCGGTCGCGGCCTGCCGGACTTGACTAGAATCCACGCTTTCCTAGCGAATGGTTCACAGGCGGTCACGTATGGTGCGGGGACCTGGCATGCTCCGATGGTGGTTGTAGGCATGAAGCCTATCGATTTCGTCGTGGTACAATTTGCGAATGGGGTTGGAATCGAGGATTGTCAAGAGGCAGAGTTCGAGGAGGCAGATATTTGCGTAGCGGTACCAAAGCCCGAGTTTATGCAGAAAAATTTGGCTTCGAAATTGTGAAGGGTTTCAGTTTGGGGTCCAATTGTACTACATGATAACTTAGGATGTCCCAATGCTTACAGTGCCTGCATTGCTAAGAAGACGTTTGAGATGGATGCGAATGCATTTTTGCGCCATCGGTAGTATTTTACTTGGGATTCAATCATACTGGTTACCACGTTGTTGCGAATCGTGGATAGATGGGATGGGTATTTCGATAAATTACGGGATATCGTAGTACCAATCTCAATAAAATATATAGGTATTTTTGGTACTCAAGATTGGTCGGCGACCTACGGGTGGTAAGCCTCGACAATGTATTTCAAGAGGTCCCCGATGCCATTACAATGGACTTTTGCACAAATTCTACATCTAGAATCTTGATACTACTCGAAAAATAAGCCATCAAGAGAACAACATCAATATTGTACAAATTTTTTCAAGTTCATTGAAAAAAACTATCTACATATTGAAGCTATTCCATAGGCTTGAGAACTGCGCAAACGTGAGGTACTAGCGGCGACCCCTTTTCCATACCTACCTAGGTAGTTCTACAACAGCCAATAAATTTATCCAAGAAGAACTTTGCATTTGCCGTTCTAAACGCCGATTAATAAAAATCTATCACAAATTTCACAAACGACCCAGTGATGCATTTCAAACCCCATTTAACCAACAAATCTGTGGGGGTTTTAGAACTTGGAACCGGTAAAATACAGAGTGCGTTGTAGTTCTATGCGAGTTCCCGTCGGGTTTACCTCGTGGAATTGATTCTCCGAAGGGTTTTATTTAAGAACCGTTATGAAAATAATGTTTAGATTGCAGATGTAGATTGGCGAGTTGGAATTAGAAATGCTTCCGACGATCCTTTCCGCCTTACCGTTTTTGTTTCGCACTTCTAAACCCTTTTAGGTCTTTGCATCACTACGACGCATACATCTACATACATCTACGGCATAATTTTAGCCAAGGTAGCCAATGAACTTGTAATAAAACGGCCATGTATCTCACATGGCAGCGCAAACTTGCAGACGGGTAGGTAGGCATGTGAAATAACACAACATTTTTTCCTGCATGGAAAGCATGAAGAGGTAGGATTGGAAGTACATACGAAGATAAGAATGAGAAGTGGGTGGAGGGTAGTAGTTTCTAAAAGTGGTGAGCTGAAATGATAATTGAACCCATAATATAGAAGGAATCCTGGACATCTAAAATAACAAAACAAAAGCATAAACTTTAGAATTACAGTACAGTACTCGTAAAGTACGAAATGTCAATCAATCAATCAATCAATCAATCAATCAATCAATGTAAGGTAGAGAATGTTTTATCTGAGATATTCTCCAAGGGCTTTACGCAACGCCCAGTTCATGAGAATCGCCAAAAATATCCAAAACGAGTAAGCTTTAGATACCAGGATACTTGTGAGAACAAGGGTTAAGATTCAAGAACTTTAAGAGCCGTTCCTATGTCACATTTTCCATTCCAACCAAGATGACAAGATGAGATGGATCCTTGAATAGTAATCCATCAAGATTTGAGGTAAGTAATCTAGGCTGGCCTGCTCGTGATCTTTGCTTAAATTCAAAATGATCATCAGTACCTCTAAATTCATCTAGGGGTAAATGAACCCATGAGAAGAAATCGAGAAAGCGAGACTTGGGTAGAGAAAGTTTCAAATGGAGTAGACGTTGCGAAATCTGGAACGATCGGAATAAACATGTCTCCACAGAAAATAAGTAAAAAAAGGAAGTCAAGTAGATCCAATATAAATCTTCTCCATTTATATCTCGGTTTTTCATTTACTTCGCGGGAATCCCGTACCCGTGTTTATCATTCTTCCCCACATAGAGGCTTTCAGCCTTCAGTGACCGAAAGCGAGGACAATTTAGTGCCAGAAGCTAAGTTGTGGATCAGATAGATCATCGAAATAAATTAGATAGGTATCCATCTATCCATTTCCATTTACCAGTATTGAGTTTTGAATTCTCCAGCCTCACCTCTTGAAGATATACATACAAGTATTACGTTGTTATCAAATGGGGACTCCGAGTTTCCGGTCCACTAAGGTTAACCTAATGCGCGAGCCTCGTTAAAGAAATCTAGACAATCGAATTAATGTACTCCGCTTTATTAACTACTACTACTACGGTAGAAGGGGTAGATGCTAGATGAGGTTGCAAACGGATCCATCATTAGCAGGGGTAACCATTACCATGGGATTGGGCACATCTCAAAGCGTGTTGTAAGATCACCAAAAATAGCCCCTACATATTTGCTTTTCTTCCTTCCAATCTTCTACACGATATCCGTTCACATTCCTCACCAGATGGCAGATGTATATTGTAGATGCCCAAAGTCAAAAGTGCTGATGAATGAGGGGCAAATTCTAACCCATGAATTGCCATTAGAACTAGTTCTATTTCAAGGCTGATTCAAATTAATTCTGGTGCCTAAAGACCTAATTCTTACCAACCTTCACCCCTCTAAGCATTTGAAACTTTCGTTTTTACAGCACATGTACAGCGCGTTCCTTACAGAACAGGGATATGTCATTCGAAAAAGCAAAGAAAAAAGGAAAAGAAAAAAACAATGTTGATGAACAATAGATGAGCTCGATCAGATAAAATATGGAACAATAATAGAAACTAGGTGACAGAAAAAGATTCACAGATACCTCTAATAATGCAATGTACCCAAGCGGAATATGAATGGCCAAGAACAATTCGTAATGCAAGACTTTCTGCTTCATCATCACCATCGGCCCTGTTCTTGAATCCTTAACACTCATGCTTAATGCTGAAACCTCTTTTGCCCTTCCAAGTTTTCTTAATCCGTGCTGTGTACTATACTGCCGAGATATACCCCCTCCCCCATTTATAACTTGATAGTAACAACTATGTACTATACTATCCACGGTGATATAGCCAACCATACCCTCGGTATACCCTAGAGATATAGCTCGGTTTACAAGTACGGTAGTAGCCTAGCTTGACAGCTGGCGGAACAAGGCCCGCAGCTCTATAGAACTAGTGAACGTTTTCCAGATGCGTAAATGCGCTTTGGCGGGAGCAAGGATCAAGGGAAAGCAGCAAGCCATGATGACGGTGGATAAAAATGCGCAACGCTTCGGCCAAATAATAAAAATGTCGCATCTGCAAGCTTGCAAGGAGAAATAATAATTTAAAGAATTTACCCAAGGATTTTAAAGATTTGCTGCTCCACGCACCCACACTTCATACCCACCCCCACCCCCATAGGTACTCAGGTACTATCCACACCCGCCACAATAGCCAAGTGCTCGCAGATCATGGCGTAGTCGATCATTGATTGGATATTTGGTGCGAGTCGACCTAGAATGGACCCTTTTCAGCAACACTTGTCACTCGCACAGTTATTTTTGAATGCACATCGCGAATCTTGAAGCAGTGAAGGTTGCGACCATCAGTAATGTATGTACGTTCGTACATATGCATTCCATCGAGAATCGAGCCGAATAGGACCTATGTACTACTACAGTACCGAGATTTGCGTTTCGAATTCAATCACATTTTCTTGAAGGCTTGGCAAATATACTATTTCATCAGTTTCATATATCTTCAACGACCAAGTTATGCAAGTGTGAAAACAAGTAAAGAAATATCAAAAAAAAGAACCGTCATCACGGTTATCATTGTTAAATTCTGAAACCGATTAGGCATTTGTCGCGAAGACTAATGCTGCCTTTACGACGTACAGTTCAACATTTACATCTAACCACTAGGAACTTTGCGGGCATTACGGGTGAGTCCCGATATCTTGATTCTTTTTTACTTAACCTTGTGAAAATCGCTACACATCATCCTTACCTCGCTCGTGCCTATTCATCTATCTGCAAGTGAATAAAGTATGTAACTAATTTCTAGTGCGAGAGATCTATATGGGTAGCTAACGATCAAAACAAAATAAGCAGATCAACGCCCAAGCTAAGAAAGTGATCATCTCAATAGATGTGCTTGCTTGGAAACCTACTTTGCTTTAACGGATATTACCGTAGTCAGCCGTCTTGTCAACATAAATAAAAAATAAACAAGCAAAGTAGTATATCGCCGTAGTGGACTTGTTAAAGTGTAACGACCATGAGCACCCCTCACTGCCGTTAGCCATTTCAGGAACAAGTTATTCTAAGAAATGGGCTTCTCTGACATTTCCAATCCCCGAAATATAGATTAATAAGGCAAAGAATGTTAAGGGCGTAGAAGTAACATATACATAGGAATAAATACTGGACTTGCTAGGTTTAGTTACAAAAACGATACATGTCAAAACGATATGAGATGATGTGCGTGCCGCTATCTGCGGGTTAACTTTCTTGGAACAAGTTAGTAAAGTTCAACAAAAATAAATTAAGTATACAGTACCAAGTTGCGACGGACCAGCATGAATGACATGTGTACAGTATGAAAAGTACAACGAGTAGTGATTTCCCGTAGTATAATACATATATAATATAGGTATAACGACATAGCGATAATAGTGATGAACGATAGTATTGTGCTATATTATCAACTTATCCTATCACACAGTTTATGAAACAAGAAGCTTACTTAGGTACGTATAATTTCAAATAACATGCACCATAAGAAGCTTGGACACGATTCACAACATCAAGCCCTCCTTTTTCTCACGAGTCCACGGCGGCGCGCACGCAACGGCAAAGCAAAGCAAAGGCAAAGCAAAGGTAGCAGCTCTTTTACACTTACTTCAAGCATCAACGTCAGACCCTTGCTCTTGCTGCTGCGCCAAGAAAAGTTCTAGGGTTAGTTGAACTTGATAGGCATACCAGGGGCAAGTCGCCGACCATAAGATCTTCTAGCGGAGTATTTTGAGGAAAAAAACAAAACAATTCAATCCTTGTCCACTTGTCCCTTGTATTCTTTGCATCCGTACCAGCATCCTTGTAACCCATGATAGGGACCCGAAGTTTTGGAACCAACGACTTTTTTAAACACACCACAGAACACAAGATATCTTTTGCATCAAAGTTGCAGCAGCACGACATCAGCATTTTCCCATCCCCGCCAAAACTTGGCAACGCAACCTGCAAATCTATTATCCTTGACGCTTGATGCTTGATGCTTGTCTACAGTACAGTACTTCTTCCTTTTTCTTCTTACTCATACAGTATCAATTTATTTCATCATCTCATATTACCGTAGCCAGCCAATAAACCTAGGATATATAGAATCTACCGTGAGACCTTTTCGTTTGTCTTCCCCAAGCGATATTTGATAGCCCTTCAATTTGGTTCGCTACCGATTTTTCGAGATGAACGAGAACGAACTATGGGGAAACTTCCATATCTTGATAATCTATTTCAATCAGCATAATCAAAATCATAACTGTTGGAATTATACTGTTGGTTGCCCTCCCGTTGGTTTTAAGATTAGTTAAGCATAGTAATAGGCTTTAAAAATTATTACAAAGGTACAACCGACGTAAGTAGCACGCAAGCGCACTGATCAATCATACCGAGAAAGTTCAACACCGTTGTACGAGACACAACGGACAGAAGCTCGGGAGCCTGCAACTAGCCGGATCCAGCAGTAAGGTTGAGGAGTACGGAATCACTTTTTAGCCTGATTTGCATGGACCTTAAAAATTCCCCATGGATATGCTTTTTTTCGGTGTTGATCAGATTGATATTTCCTCCCGTGTAACCCTCTTTTTTTTTGAACACGATGAAGGTTATCAGGGGACTAAAAGAACAGGTGGAGTTGAGATGAGATATGCTGCTACTGAATGTTTTGTACACTTTGCGCTCGGGGAGCTTAATTTTCTATGGGTATTTCTGGATCACCTGGTGTTCAGCTTGCGGTGCCTTGTCTTTGATCTCATAGATTAAATTACATCACCCACATGCCCTTCAATAGCATCCTAGAAATTGTTAAGATCTTCCCCTCGGGACTCGGGAGAGAAAAAGGTGATCTGCAGTGTCAATTGATATTTTTGCTAGCGATACATACTTGTGCTGTATGTATTTGTATGTTATTGATGTTGGTCCACATAGATATTGAAATACCGTATTGATATTGATGCAGCAAAAAGTCCATGGGGTTTTGCCTCCTGGGAATGTAATCCCGGTTTTTATCAAGAAAAGCTGCGCAATCGTCCGGAATGGATATTGGTATCGTACCTTGTTAGTTCTTTCTCAGTTGGTGGGCACGGGAGTTTCTGATGATATTGGTGTGTGATAGAGGAATAGCATGGCATGG
Source organism: Rutstroemia sydowiana (assembly GCA_000812895.1). Classification (NCBI taxonomy): domain Eukaryota; kingdom Fungi; phylum Ascomycota; class Leotiomycetes; order Helotiales; family Rutstroemiaceae; genus Rutstroemia; species Rutstroemia sydowiana. The sequence goes on along the minus strand of JWJB01010086.1, from coordinate 22,462 downwards.
CATGGCATGAAGAATTCGTTCTTTTCAATAAGCCGATAATCTGAACACGATGATGGCATTTCCGTCAATGAGGTATAAAAATAGAAATATTGGGGGGTGGATGTTGGGGAAAGCATTGAATAGCATGAACAAGCACGGTAAGCCTCATAAAGCAGACTGCACACGGGCGAGAGGACCTGGTTTTGCTAGCATAACAATGATGTGATCTTCCTTACCGAGGGAATGGGCTCGAACAGATCGCACCGTTTTACGCAGCCAGATCAAAATATGAAAGCTGGAAATCTTGAGGAAGGGATGGGAACGGGAGGGTGGGACAATTTAGCTTAGGCGTGTAACACCAATACAAAATTGTGGGATTCGGAGGTGGTTGGGTGGTGCTTCACATCGGGTGGTATTGAAGGTACCCTCCGTATGGGAAAATGACCCAAGAGAAGGAATGCAAACAGGGAGTGCACGCTTTAACAAGGAATATAAGGCAATTAGGGAGCAAGGTACCCAGTTTAATATTCCGTCACTCTCAATCTCTCGGGTTTCGACAATGGATTATAAATCTTTGATTAGAATAGATGATTGGTTCATGGGAAAAGAAAACACGGTCTAATCCCTAGCTAGGGAAAGAGAAAGGGGAATGGCAGCATAAATAAGCGGCAGGAATAAAAAATGGTTAAACAATCAGTAAATAAATACGCAAATACATAAAAAGGGAATAATTATAATGAACCGGAAGTGCTGAAAAAGGAATCTCTCGTACCGAATCTCCTTTACCTGGGTACTTAATAGATACATATATCATTCTTCGCTTCTTACACCTTGAAAGCAGACAAAAAAATGGATCTCTGGATCTACAGATCTACTTTATCTCCAATTATTTCTTTGCCAATCAATCTCAAAATTGAAAGCTAAAAGGTTGATGGATCTACAATTTAAATACACATAAAAGCTGGATAGTGGAGCGTTGGAAGTTTTATGTGCTGGGGGATTTTCCTCGGCTTCTTCTAAGGTACTTACAAGTTCACTCATTCGCCGTTTAGCTAGCTTTTGGAACAATTAATAGCGGAAAGAATATCGAGGTGGACGAATAGAGAAAAAGGGATAAATCATAACAATGAATTATACGGATTAGATTCCATACTTATTATTGCTTTAGGTATGGAATATTAGAAAGAATAGACAAACTAGAAGTACCAAGTACCTGTCCAAGTTTACTGGTCTTCGATAATATAACATCAAAGCGTTGATGAAAAGTACAATTTTATGTTATCATCACAAAATTTTATGATTACTATCCAATTACTATCCAATTACTATCCACCTAGATAAGTATCATAGTACGAACCGTTGTGTTGCATTTAAACGCCATCGTTCAGCTTAAGAATGAACTACCTATGCCTATGAAACCTCTAGGGGAGGGGAGTAGAAGGGAGAGAAATCGGAATTGTATAAATCGATATAAAAACAAAAGAAAATATAACAAATCTATATTAATTTCTATAGAATGGATGGATCACCAGGATTGTAAAGAAAGAAAAAGGAAAAGAAACCCGTGATGTTGTGAAGTATGTTGGTACTTCCTAGCAAGTGATACCTATACCTATCCCTAGGTATACACCTAAAAGTATCTATTTACAGCAGCAAAGAATCCTTTTCTTGGCAGTATGTACCTACCTAATAGTTAAATTCTAGACTGGACATATGTTACTCGATAAAGTATAAGTATAATGTGAAATTAATATTTTTCTTCAACTTAAGTTTAGTTTTTTTTTTTAAATTTCTTCTATTCTGCTTCTATACAGTATTTCTTTTCTTTTTATCTACCTACCTAGGTTACTAGTAGTATACCTTTGCTTCATTCACCATACGGCTTGCTGTACCCAAAACCTAATTCACCTTTTGGTTTCAATATCCATACAGTATGACTTATATAGATGAATTCTATTATAACATGGATTACATCCCTAGATCCCTAACTTATTGGATAAGCATAATCAATCATTAACAATTTATAAAATGAGTTGAAAAGGAAGAAAGAAAAGAAAGGAAAGGAAAGGAATAAAAGTATTGATGAGTTACAATACATAGATGAATACTACTACTGATGATATAAAATAATTAAGGTGAGGTGAGGTGAGGTGAGCGACCCGAAAGATTGGTATTATACAGAAGCCCTCCCGCAACGCCAACGAGGATCATTATCATCTCAGACAAATCAACAAATCAAATCAAATATTTATATTATATATACGATATTACCTATTCTAGTATTAGTGAATTTATTCCTTTGCTCACCTACCTACCTAAGTTGTCTCAACCTCAACGATTTATATAGTTATAAGGATTTGGTTACTTCGATATCTATGTATCTGTATATATTTATTTTCTATTCTACTTTTGAAAACCAATTGAAAATTAATTCAGATAGAGTTATTTTATACCTAATTCGATTAATTCTTCTACTACCATCAGCTTTAATGAAATAGTTTCAATAGTTAACCCACACAGTATTTGAAAATAGACTGACTGAATTATCCATCTACATATATAAATTGTAAAAGATATAATTTAAATATGAATAAATCATTTATTACTAGGTATTCTTTCAAAAGAACCTCGATATTGTACATATTCATATTTATACACATTTTACTAGATATATAATGTAATATATCATCTTCAACTTAAATCCTTGATCCTTGTTTATACAAGGACTTCTCCCTTCTTCTTCTCCTTCTTCTCCTTCACCACAAAACCCACCTTTATATATTCAAGGAATTAAAAAAAAGATAATAAGTTTTAATCCCTATTTTAATCCCTATTTTAATCCTTATTTTAATCCTTACTCTGCTAATATTCGATCGAAAATTAAGCAGTACAGGGTCTGTAGTACCCTCCAGATCCACAATACGCCGCGGACCCCTCCCCAAGAACAGAACAAGCAGAGGTACGTACTGTCGACCCCTGCTACAGTATATGCTTGATCGTTGCCAGTCCGCTAGTAAGATGTTTTCGTAATATCCCCGTATTCTAAGGTCTAGGCTAAGTGAAATTTAATGTATATCACTGTCATACATCCCTATCGCCGACTAACTACTCCAGGACATAAGCCGCATTTGCGCCCGATCGTCTTCCTTATTAAAATACCTTTATATCTATCCACCTCTTCGATAGGTAGAACATCAGAATTTATAAAACAAAAAGCTTCCTAACGACAAACATAGCAAGCAATATCTATCTATCTTCATCCCAATCCAAAAGCGTGGACAACCTACCTAACTTGGCTTGACTCGTAGGTCTATGCGTTTTGAAGCACTACTCGATCACGGACGGTATTAAGATAACTTTTACTTCTTCTTTTCTGTAAGGGTTATCCTTCATCCAAAAACTCGTCTTCCCCGCCACTGCCGCCATCAGAAGTCTGGACTGAAGCTAAAGCGAAGCTTCATTATCAGAAACCACCCCAACTTTTTAGCGCATTTCCATTTGTCACATCTATAGGTCCTAGGACCCAGTTCAACACCGAGCGACGAGTTTTTGTTCAGGTAGTCGCGGGAACCTTTGGTCGTTGAGCACCCGCTAGCTCATCACCTAAGTTCAGGTACAACTACCCATCCCTCAACTCTCGTTTTGACACCCACTTCTCATTCGCGGCCCAACCGTGCGCTTGAGCTCTTTCAAACCACCTCCATCTTGACCGCTCTTGTGGTATCTTTTGACGATAAGACGCTAAGAGGATTCGTCACCAGGAAACTTTATATATCCAACGACTTTATCCTGCCTTCCATGGTCATCGCTCTTCACTCTACGAATTCTTATTATTATCTTCAAAATTCAACTATCAAGATGACGCCGAAGCACCGAAGGGGCCCTTGGTCGCCACAAGAAGACTCAATGTTAGTTGCACTCGTTCACTCTCAAGGAGCATTAAATTGGGTCAGAGTATCGAGCCTTATCAGTTCAAGAACTCCTAAACAATGCCGGGAACGTTATCACCAGAACCTCAAGCCATCATTAAACCATGACGCTATCACTCCGGAAGAAGGCTTGCTGATTGAACGATATGTTGGAGAGATTGGAAAGAGATGGGCCGAGATCGCACGAAGACTCAACGGACGAAGCGACAACGCTGTCAAAAATTGGTGGAACGGGAGTATGAACCGAAGAAGACGTTTGGCAGTGCGAAATAGAACGTCTACAAATCCACAGCACCAACAGAGAGGTTTTATTGAACAAGAAGACGAGCTTCCTTCATTTGAACAGCAAGCCCACTCAAGCACTCGGCACATCGATGTCCATAGATCATCCTCTTATTACCCCCAACGAGGGATAAATCCTCCTCTACCTTCTCCCGCGGGTTCTGAACATTCCAGAAAATGGTCCTTCGATGGCGGTGCACCATCGTTAATATCTGACACGGGCTCAATCAATTCCCTTTCTCCACGCGTAGCTTTATCACCCTATGAGTTGGCGCCTATTCAACCACCGGGTCGATATGACTATTCCCATGGAGACCGCCGACAAAGTCTTCCTCAGTTACAACACAGGAAAGATACTTACTCAAGCGAACTTGACCATAATTCATCGACGCATTCCTATCAAACTTCGTATCACCATCACAATCATCGCTTAGCTATGGTAGTCCGCGACGCAGAGGAACATTATAGAGGTCTGCCGCTGTCCCCAGCGCATGAACGATTTGCACGGGGTCGAGAGCAAGCTCCCACACCAATGCATCAACTCATAACTGCTCCCCCAAGTCCCGCTGATCTCATATTGCCCCCTATTCGGAACGCAAGTCCTGCAAGTCCTCGGCTTAGAGAACCTTCAGGTGGTTGGCCTCAACTAAGCGCAAATTCTCGGGAATTACCAAGTCCTCGGAATACTGCGCCTATTCGAGCTCCAACCCGGCGAGATGGCGGTGACGAGGAGAGTAATCGACAGCGAGAGCAAGATCGAGAGCGAGATACGAGAATGACTCTTTCATCCATGTTGACTTGAAGTACATCTATGATAAATTCCAATTTCGTTTTCACTTCATATACATTATGGGATAGGGCGGATAGGGGAGAAGCGGTCTAGACATTTCCTTTTTACTTGTCATATGCGGTTCCTTTTGTGTACATCAACAACCTAAAAGTCATCACTAGAAGACGCCAAACTTCAGTGGTTTAGTGGGTCCCCTGCGGAATTTCCTTTGTTTCTTCTACATTTTATGTTTGCACGTTTGGGGAAGGAGTACAAATCTAATTTTAAAGATTGCTTTCTGGCGAGCGGTTGGTTCATGTGAGTCACTTGACGACACGGATACGATTTTTTGGGCTCTCAGGTTATATGGACGAGTAAACGGATAGATTCATGGCATTGGGAGCTTCGGTGTTTGTGAACATCAGAGGTCATTATATGGTCATGAATTATTCAAGTAGACAGGAGTGGGATTTCAAGGAAAGGGAAACGGACGGCGCTATATTTATGGGTGGGGAATCTTCGGGGGGTATGGTCAAATTCATGAGAAGGAAAAGGAAATGCAAGCGCTTGTTTATATTGTATTTTGGGTTTTCATACGAAGCACATGGTCATCATATTTGGGTTATAACCGGAGTTACAACTGTATTCCAAGACTACAAGCTTTGGATTTAGATACCCTTCACAAACGCTATATAGGCTTTATAAAAAAAAAGCTATATAGGCTTCTATAATATAATGGAATCCCTTCCTAAAGCACCAGGTTTCCTTCGTTGATGTATAAGTGCTAACTCTCATTATAGTAGGTCTCTCATAACAGCAATAGCGGCGTTGAGCTCAAAAAGAAAAAGACGAAAAAAGATCCCGTAAAAGGCAGTGTAGCTTTTTGCCATCATCCGATAAATCTGAAACCCCATGATGACATTCCCAAGGTCTGACAGCGAGGGTATCGAAAGATGTCCTTCTAATACAATTTTACGAAGAGCCAGGATAGGTAAGGACAGGCATTCAATAGTGATGAAATAGTACGCAAACACATAGAAGGTAGGTCAAAGTAGGCATCAATGAAAAGCTTCTTTCTTCTGTTCTATGCTGATATTCTATCATTCTATTGTTCCCAACTCCCGTCCACTCCACCTCCATCTCATCCCGTCTTTTGCCGTGCGCATTGCCCGTCCGTCCATCCATCCATTTATCAGACATGTAAGTAAAGTCCACGTTGCTCATAGTTACAAGTGCGAGTACCAGAACAGATGACACATATAGCATATTGCATTGAAATAACATGGGCATGGCATGGCATGTCATGGTATAGCATGACTTGAAATGACTTGCTTCAAAGCCCATCTGCAATCTGACACCCCAACGGCACGGAAAGCCTCCATTGAATGGTAATTAAGCAATCAATTCATCTCTTTTTCGCTTCCTTTCCAGGATTGAACCCTGATATTTGCTTGCCCTGGCTATCGGACTGATCCAATCCATAACCTAAAGGTCCCAAACAAACCCAACACGAACTTTCTATTCATTTATTCCATTCATCCACTCGCCTTCTTTCCGTTCTTGGAATTTCATTTCATTCGTTCATTAAAACCTAGATCCTGTATATGCCGATCCCGATATAGCAAGCTTCATAAACATTTAAACCTCAAACCCGCACTGACTGATGCTGCCATGCTCATTCATACTGTAATTGCTGCCCATGGCACTGACTAGTTCAATTGCCACAAAGTACTATAGTATACGATGATCTACAGCAGTTATTGCGTTCGCGGACTAATGATTAGCCACCTATGTACCCACCTCGGCTTTATCCCCTCCAAATTGGCAGCGAGTAATCCGATCCCCATCGAGAATCCGTCCGTGGTCAAGTTTAGTTGTATCGTCTCATACACATCCATCACACTAGATCAGGCCGTTTGTTTTAGCAGCAAAAATAAACTTTTTTCATCCCCAATATCCCTACTTATGAACTAGAATAGTACACACTAGTGAATCTCTCAGTCAGCCAAACGTACTGGCAATATCCCCTAAGTAGAACCTATTGTCTCGGACCCGTGATTCACTACCGGCTGGGCGTAGTACATACAATACATATCTACGCCCTTGACTAACACATGCATCATCTTTCATCAACCGAATCTCAAACTAATGTACTGCATTGCACGTCGTTCTTAAAAAATCAATACCGTCACAGTTTGAAAACGACAAGCACAATAAACAAACACAAAAGTACTGTACAAGCACATCCGATAATCTAACGTACTCGGTGAACATGTGCATTGTGTTTCTGCAGTGCCCAGTTTCGATGCGACATTTCTTGCTTATCTTGGAAAGTAGACAGGTAACAGGTTTGGTATTGTAGGGAGGAGTGGAAAGTAAGTGAGCGAGCGATCCAGCCACATCGGTGTACAAACCAGTAGAGCGGGACGAAATGGGGAAAATTACTCGCTCGCCAGCCCGCTATATGACAGTACACATAAATACACGCATACATACTCATATCTCGATTGCTTGCACAGCGTGACCCTCGATACTGGAACCGGAACCGGAACTGTGTCTGCTGTATCTTCGTACCCACATACTTCATCGACTATTGCCTGTACTGTACAACCCAGGACGATTCTCATCTCCACTTCCTTCATCTTCTTCATCTGGTTAATTGTTTGGGCCCCCGATAATTCCCCATGTTTTTAGTGCTACACATATGCTGCTACACTGCACTTATGCCATACCAGAGGACATCCGCAAGCAACTTGTCGATGATGGTAGATTGGGTATCCACCTGCTCCACAGAATATAGAACTAAACATCTTCATCTTAACAAGAATCTTTACCCATGGAAGATTCACCAATCCATCTCCTCCGACTGTCGGAACAACACAAGTATTCTAATTACATCGATCAGAACTACTTTAGCGCATTGCAAAAATTTTGCAGCTCGCTAGTCAAAGAGTAGCTAAAATTACCTAATAAGTAGCTCTGATCTTCATGTGCTTTCAGCTACCTAGGTATTCAACCTCCATTCAACATATACACTACACTTTACCAGATTGAGAGTAGTTGCTTGTTATAGATTCACTTACACTATACTGCTATGCTTGATTTAAATTAGAAAACGTGCTAGTGAATTACGGATATCGATTGAGGGCTGGAGTAGGGCATTAGTTTTATCAACGCCTGTGGCGCGGCCTGACTAGTTTCTCCCAATATCCGAATTCCGTATAGTGAATCAGATCCTGAGAAATAATCGGGGCTTTGGGTACTTTTTGCACAGTACAGAGTTGGACAGGATGAACTTACGAGTATATGATATAGAGATCATGACTGTATTATACTATGCCATGGTATTCGCTAGTAAAATCAATTAAAACAATTTGTTATTCTCTGTTCTGATCTAGTCCCACCCAGCCCCAAACAAGTTCCCATTTCACTGACACATAGCATATACCCACCGATAATTTCATATCACCTCGGGACAAATAGCACGATTCCATTCAACTAACGACAGCACACACACACACACACTCACACACTATTCAACAAATCCGGAGTGCATCCAAGTTCACTGCACTGCTCTGACGATCGCCCGTAATACTCTCCTAGCTCTCTAACCCAACTATACCACATACACACTTGGATTACTCAATTATCTTCACCACTAGTCGCTTCAGCCACCAAGGACAGGTGTATACATCATACCCTACACCATGCACCTACACCATTCACACCCCATGATCCATCCATCTGCAAGACTTGAATCCCCCTATCGAAAAACGCCAGGATACAGTCTTGTAGACGGGATCAACTGCCACTATCTACCTACTTCCCTGCTTACTTCCCTGCATAAAACATTCCCATCCAACCAGCCCCCACCCCCACTGGATGTAGTAATTTGAACCCCGGAAACTATTAAGTTCATCCTTACCCTCCTCCACTATACTATATGATATTGTACTGTACTCACTGCATTTACACTGCATATATTGCATAACATAACCCAACCACCGCTGATATGATCCAGTGATCCAATGATCCTGCGATCTACTGCATTGCATCAAATCAAATCATGTCAATTCCCCGACTGCAGTCTGCATCTTCCATACCTTGTCCCAGACATCCTACTCCTTGTCTCTCTAGCATCCCATCTCTCTTCATCGTCATCCTAGCCGAAAACGTCCTGCTTTGTAAATCTCAATTTCAATCTCAATCAACCCAAGCCGGAAGAGAAGACCGCTCGCCGTTTACCGGTCATTAGCCGCCTCTCCTCCCTTCTCGTATCCGAACCTCTTCACCGTCTGTCTGTAACTTTCTTTTTTGCACTTGTCTTCCTTGTCTAGCATGTTTATAAATGTGTTCAGTGGTTTTCGTCAGTTCTAGACTTAGGCATTGAGTTGCCAGAGATCTCCTACTAATTTGAAGTATGTATTATTACTACTGAATGCTGAGCCTTTCGGAAGACACTATAACGTAATATAATATAACATCCACGGGGACAGGCATGCAGTAAGAATCTACATGTTGGAGTCTGGCTTCAGCATTGTATAATTAACAATACTGTTGTTTGTAACTGAGGCTCTTGGTATCACTGAGTGGCATCCACTTACTACAATTCCATCGCAATGTCTCTTGACCTCTTCATCCAGCACTGCTTAGTACCTCATTGACTCGTGTTTTAATTCATGTGCCCAACTTCCACAGTAGCTTTTCCATATGCAGCGCATTACTCGCAGCTTGCGATTATTTCCAATAGCTATCCTGAAGGTTTCTTCGACTATCTCTCATATCAGTTGCACACCTACATACCTCTACGACTGCACATTTGTGAAAATTTCTCCCTCGCCTATCGCAGCAGTAGCTCAGACAATCCTTATTCTTCGCGAGCGATAAATATTCCACAATTGCAAGGTCGACTAGTCCAACTCAAGATCACAAGAGGTGAACATGCAATAGTTACATTCAACAATTAACAACAAACAGGCGGTAATACATGCTCTACAACTTGCAATTTCGAACTCACGCCTTGAGTACGAATGACTGAATATCTTTTCAGCACATCGTTTTGGGACGGCTATATATCTAGCGTAACTTCTATGCCAAGCTAAGGCAATGTGTGGTCCTATCGGTTTGAATCCTGTAGCGATTTTGATTATTACAAGTGCGGTTGGGAGTCTCGGATTGCAAACGCGATGTCTGCTAGGAAGAACGATGGATAATATCCAGTCGGCACTGGCATGTCACCACCTCGAGAATAACAGCAGCTGATTGAAACTTTGCTTTACACAGATACAGATATGTATGAGACGTACTTCTGGAGAGTTTGCCAATACAAAGTCTGAACGCATAATCACAACTTTCCTCCACATTCGTGCGATGATAGAGATAAATCCAACCACAAAGCAAATTGCCACGCTACAATTCGGGAGATTGTTCTGCATTAGAACCGATTACTCATTGGCTGTAGCTTGTATGCCAGCATGTTCTGACTGTGGTATGGCCGGCATCACTTGAACCATCAGGGACGTATATTGGCTGAAAGAGGTTGAGAACTATACATACGTGGTTCCATATATGCCTGCGAGTTATGGGCCGAGAGGGAGGGAGAGAAAGACAGCCTTCCTATTAGATCGTGGAGCCAGTAGATGTCGCCGAATCGGGAGATGGTATCAAGAAGAAAACAGTGGAAAAGTAAAAGTAAGGAAGTAAGGCAGTCGCGAACATGTGAAATGGCCCACCCCCCATATTGAAAATATCTGTTACACCTCCGGTAGTAGAAGTCTGTATAGTAGTGCATAGTGTCTTCAGTGAGAACTCCTTACTTTCCTACCCCCTCCTACTTTATATTTGCGAAATTTATATTCACGGGTCTTCCATATTCTTTTCTGGATATTAATTGCGATATGGACATGTTCTTGTCACACAGGCTGATATCCATGAACAAGTAAGGGTACCTCCTCCTCTTTCGCCTGTTTGCTTGTCGGTGGCTCATTGCATGCTTACGCTGTGATAGTTTAGTCCAGGCTCTAAATTTTTCGATTCCTAGGCAAATACTATAGCCTTGTAATATAGTAGTAATCTACCAAAATACTGACGTATTATACGACTACATACTCGCAGAATAGCTCCGTACCAGTACTAGATTAGATCAAGGTTAATGTTCATTTTAAGTATCCGACACATACGGATCTGAATCCTCGTCTCGTAGAGACTCGGAATGCAGTGTTCTGTGACCGATTAATTCCTTCCTAAATAGGAAGGAATTAATTGCAGTTTGCTTACGTTTTTGAGCTTAGACCACTTTAGAATTGAAACCCTATCAATATTTTTAATCAATATCTTTTAACGATTAAAACGTATACAAGCAACGAATATAATTTATAATAATATATATTTTATTAATCTATGAATTAAGCTCTTTAACTATATATAAAAAAATATTATTTTATCAAACGTTGAATCTTGCGTATTAAATTATAGTAATACTGATTGTAAAATCTGTAAAAATTGATGGGGTGCGCACAGGCCATATGCTTAATAATATACAATGATCCAATAAAAATGCTTCGCTAAACCGGTCACAGAGAACTGCTGCTAGAGTCTGCAAGACGAGAGGTTCCTAGTATGTATCCGACAAATCAACCGTAGCATTTTTAAATGGAGCTAAAATTATTCACCGCCTGGCAGAATTAGAGCCTAGGTAATTCTCAAGTCCCTTGAGTTGAAGTTTCAATCTATGCGCCAGGAGGACTAACATCAAAATGGCGATTGATAGAATACAGATACGATGCGATGATAGACCTTAGCTCAAGATGGAATTCCCCTCCAAACCATTGACCCAATTGTTGGGTTCAAATGGTACGTACAGGTCTCTTTGTGAGCAAAACCAAAGCTGACCATTAACACAGGTCCTGTACATGCTCTATGTTATTCATCCTCCCCCTCGACTTACATCCTAACCGGCTCCTCCGATCGCTCTATACGACTCTACAATCCTTCACGACCCTCAGCATCCTCTCAACCTACCGCTCCCCACCAACCACCAAGACCCACTCAATTAATACAAACATATTCCGCGCATGGCTACGAAGTCCTCTCCATCGCAGTCGCTTCTACGAACGCCACTTTTGCATCCTGTGGCGGAGATCGTAGTGTTTTCCTTTGGGATGTGCAGACTGCTAAGACGCTCCGCAAGTTCGGGGGGAATAATGGGCACACAGCAAGGGTTAACAGCGTAGTGTTTGGGGGAAGCGGGGAGAGTCTAGTAGTGAGTGGTGGGTTTGATAGAAGCGTAAGAATTTGGGATGTTCGGTCTGGAGGGGGAAAGGCGGTGATGGTAATGGAGGAGGCGAAAGATAGTATAAGTGCGGTCTTATGTGGGAAAGGAGGGGATGAGGGATCTGGTGGCGATGAATGGGAAATCGTAAGTGGAAGTGTAGATGGGAGGGTGAGGTGGTATGATGTTAGAATGGGGAGGGTCGAGACAGATGTAATTGGTGGGAGTGTAACAAGTCTGTGCAGGACGAGGGACGGTAGGGGGCTGTTAGTGGGAAGCTTGGATGGATCTGTAAGGTTGATGGACAGGGAGAGTGGAGGTTGTCTGAAGACTTACAAGGATGAAGGGTTCAAGAATGAAGATTACCGGATCAGGAGCTGTTTTGGAGGGAATGAGAAATGGGTTGCCTGTGGAAATGAAAATGTCAAGGGGCCTGATGGAGAAGTGGTAATTTGGGAAACATTGACGGGCAATGTACTTCATAGAATCCGAGTAGAAGGCTCGAAAGGCGACGAGAAAAAGAAGATTGGAAGAGATGGCAAGGTGAAGGAGAGAACAAATGTTATCAGTGAAGTTGTTTGGAAAGAAAATGGAAAGGGTGATCAATGGTGCTGTGCTGGAACAGATGGGGTTGTGACTGTCTTTGGACCACCATAGATTTTTAGGAAGGCCATACAATCAACACTCAAACCCGCTTGGCGGCCACTTCGGCATGGGACATCCAGGATACTTAAAATCTCCATGTCGCAGGTTTTTCGAATATAGAAGCAAATTCAAAGCCATAGAGTCATGCTAGCTCTCTTTACATCAACCGGGGAAAAGTTGCCGAAAGGCAAGTTTTTCCTTAAGCATAATCCAGCGATCCGTCTCCAGGGAATTCAAACAACCTGAGCAACATACAGCAACAATTAACTCAGACCTAATGTGGCTGTAATTTGGGGTCACGTTGAAACGAGTCAGTGATGATACGCGAAGATTTGTAAAAGGGGGCGGGGGCAATCACAAATTCAACGAAAACACACAGGCAATAACTACATATGCTTCTTTGCCGCCAATAAGATGGCATGAGATTCCGGGAAAATTTTGATTTATTATTAGTCAGAATAACCTGTCGACTCTTCGAGAAATAATAATTCTCTGCAAATTGCTCAACACCTGATTTTGGCATGCCATGCAGGCTGGGGGTGACAGCACACATCACCTCACGGTCCACACGACGAATTCATATGCCAAATCATTCATTCACATGCTCCAATCAACTTATCATGTTACTACTTACTAATTATATTTGTTAAAACCTTAGTGGAAGCACCATTAAAACAATCGAGTATCGTGTGGGGAAGAATCAAATCAATAAAGTATAAATTAGACAAGAGTATAAATACTTTCCACACGTCCAAAATTGCATTCTTCTCTGTGAATTAAACCAATACTTTATATCTTACAACCTCATTAATCTTAATTCCGTGGCGCTCCACCAGCTCCACTTCTATTAGACATGACAAAATCAGCCAGCAGCGAACTTAAGCCGGCCTCCATCTCACAGCCTCTCATAAACAGTATCCCACCCAACCTTCTCCCTCGGTTCGATCCCGTCTTCGTGAAATACTGGAACCATTACTCTGCCGGTCGTCTTACCAGCCACCAAATCCCAATAGAAGCATATCGAGCTAACCCACAAAAATATGCCATCTCCTATGGCAAAGCCATCGCACCTGACGTTAATTCAATCAGCAACGAAAAATGCCCGGTTGCCCGGTCGGGCGCCGATGGAAAAGATAGTATTACAGTACGAGTATTGGAACCAGATCCAACTATCAACGAGGGGAAACCAAGACCAGTGTACATCAATTTCCATGGAGGCGGTTGGGTTTTTGGGGATCTACAGAGCGATTTTGAATTCTGTAAACGTATGGTTAACGCGCTTGGTTGCGTGGTCTTCGATGTGGATTACAGGTTAGCCCCTGAGTACCCATGGCCAACTCCTATGGACGATGCTATAGCGGCGTTTCGATGGATAGAGTCCGAGGACATGGTTAAGAAGTGGAATTTGGATCGAGAAAGATTTGCTGTGGGAGGGCTTAGTGCAGGTGGGCACCTGGCTGCGATTATTGCACACGTGTGTAGGGATGAGGGCATGCGGTTAAGCTTTCAATTACTGGCCGTGCCTGCGGTGGACATGGACGTATATGGGGAGGATGGGGAGGTGACAGAGGCAGGGTGGGCAAAGTATGGAAGTTACAGGGAAATGGAGTTTGCGGTCGCATTGCCAATGGACAGAATGACCTATTTCGCAAAGAAGTTTTTGGGCACGCCAAGGAGGAAGGACACTTATAACGTGAGTCTATATACAATCCCGTGCTTTTGATGAGATATGTGAATCTGATAAGGGATCGGATGAATAGAATTTCAAAGTGTCACCTATCCTAGCACCGAACTTCGAAGGTTTGGCACCTGCTCTTATCGTAACGGCAGAGATGGATCCTTTGAGAGACGAGGGTGAAGCGTATGGTGCGAAAATGAACGCTGCAGGGTCCAAGGCTGAAGTAATCCGTATGGAGGGTATGCCGCATGCATTTATGCTTTTTGATGATATCCTGGAGAATGGAATGAAATACAACCAAGAAGCTATTAAAGCTCTAGGTAATGTATGGGGAGTTACTCCTGCGGTTCCAACATCATCTTTGAAATTTTAACTGGAAATTTCTATATGTATGTTGTACCTATGATTTGAGTTCGGTACACACATCCTATCGATGATCACCACGCCAGCAACATGTCAATACCATCTATCATCTACTATAATATGATAGGAAACGGCTGAACAAACAACACCGAGCTTCCGCGTTATTTATATCGGATGAAGGATTTGGTGGAGAAAAAGCTCCTTTATCCAATTAATTACGTTCAAATGATGGGGCACTAGGTTTATCCCCCGGAGTTTGCTTGCTTTGTTTGTTTTCTTCAGCGGGTTAATGAACCTAGCTCAGCCTAATTAGTAAGCTAACCCAAATCCTTACCTTCACCGATGCCTATCACCACAAGCATTTGTACTTCTACTCATACCTATATCCTTGTGCATTTGAAATAATATCCCTTATCAGTACGTCCCCATACGTACAGTACAGTACCTACAGATCTGTAAGCAAAATACATTGATATATTATACTCGATATGTAAGTTCTAGAAATATAGCTTTATATTTTCCCATCTTCCTCTTTGCTATACAAATTCCATCTTCCTCTTACATTAATTATATTTATTGTATAATTCTATCTTTCTACATTTTTAGAAAAATAGAATTGATTATCAAATATGGCAGACTTTGTATATATCAATGGTGCTGATGGAATCTCACAAACTGGACCAAAACCGCCGTTAGATCTCAGCCATCATTTCTCACGAGTAACTGTAGCACGACAACAAAGCTCCGTGAAAAAGTTCTACAAGTACTTTCAAATCCCTGGAATTGCTAACTTAGCTGGTGGTAAGTCATAATCTACATAAATGAAGGCGGTTGCCACGTTGGATCTCCGCTGCATATCAGCTTGGCTGCGATGTTCCACTTCTGACGATAATGCTAAACATTCACAATAGGGCTCCCAAATGCATCGTTTTTTCCATACGAGACATTAGAAGCACAGATTGCACGACCCGAACGATTCAAACCCACTCCGAATCATCCCAATGACCCCGGTGCGATCAGCGGGAAGCTCAATGCGACTTCGATTGATAGGCAAACTGGTTTGGACGGTTCCTCTGCACATTTAGTCGTTCCTCATGCTTCTGCAACACCAAATCCCCTGCAGAAGATAGATTTGACGACTGCTTTACAATATGGACAAGTTCAAGGATACCCGCCCCTGTATTCATTCATTCGACAATTTGCACTCGAGAACCTACATCCAAATATACCATATGAGGGTGGTGCAGATATTGCCCTGACATGTGGATCGACAGATGGGTTTGGAAAGGCTATTGAGGCATTGAGTAATGTGTGGAGCGAGGAGAGAGACTGGATTCGGGAGAGACCCGCGATATTGGTTGAGGAATTTGCCTATATGAATGCCATCCAGGCTTGTAGACCCAGTAAGCACAAGTACTATTATCGTTGTTATTGGTCTAACCTCGAGTATAGGAGGCATACAAATTGTACCGGTGAAGATTGATATATTGGGAATGATTACAAATGGCCCTGGAAGTTTGGAAGACGTTCTTGAAAACTGGGATGAGTCAAAGGGCAAGCGTCCTCATATGATGTATACTGTCACGTATGTTATACACGTCTTCTCCTTGAATGTTTCCCAGACGTTTGCTTATGATCTTATAGGATTGGCCAAAATCCTACGGGGAGTACCATATCTATTAAGAGACGCAAAGAGATTTATGCTCTTTGCAGCAAATACGACGTGATGATAATTGAAGATGATCCATACTGGTACCTTCAATTTCCCTCGGCGATATCAATGCAAGCCGAAGCTCGCAACGAGACATTGCCCGAGCCCCAACCAATTCACGCATTCGAAAAGTCAACAGGATATCCATTCCTCGATAGCCTCGTGCCATCCTTCCTTAATTTTGACACCGACGGGCGAGTGATTCGCCTTGATACCTTTTCTAAAACCGTAGCACCTGGATGCCGTCTGGGTTGGATCACAGCACAGCCCGCAATTGTTGAGCGTATCTGCCGCATCGGCGAAACATCCACCCAACAACCATCTGGATTCGTGCAATCCATGATTGCCGAACTCATTATGGGCCCTCAATCTGACGTCGTCGCAACCGCCTTCAGCAAGAAATCCGCTTCTGACCAACTCGCCTTCTCAGGTTGGCAAACGGATGGCTGGGTCCGCTGGCTGGAGGGTCTGAGAGGTACGTATGAAAGACGCATGAACCGAATGTGCTCGTACTTAGAAGACGGACGCTACTATGTGAAACAAGGCACTCCCATTAAAGCAGCTGATGCCGACTGGGCCGTAATCTCAAAGACAAAAATGTACTCATTTGATTGGCCACGTGGCGGGATGTTTGTATGGCTACAAATGCATTACGAGACTCACCCGCTCTGGAAAGAAGTCACTGGCGCCAAGCTCGCGCAAGCTCTCTGGGCATTCCTAACAACCAACCCTTACCTTGTGCTAGCTACACCAGGAGCGGTATTCAGTCCTACCCCGGAGATTATGGAAGAGAGAGGCTGGCAGTATTTCAGGCTGTGTTTTGCGGCTGTGGAGGAAGAAGAGATTGACAAGAGCAGTAAAAGGTTTGCCGAGGGTGTTCAGGCTTTTTGGTTGATTAAGGATAAGAAGGATTTGGAGGATATTGATACGGATGGTGCTGATGCTGAACGCGAAGGGGGGCTGGTGGATTTGAGTATGAACATGTCCTGCTAAAGTATTCTGGTTAGGTTCGTGGTTTAAACATATGGGCGTTAAATGGACTAGTAGTCACAATTATGATACATATAGATGTTGTGATACCGCAATCCTTGAGTTAGATGCTTTGATCGTGAAACTGCTTGCAAAAAGTCCACTATCAAGGTCAATGCTTTAAGTAAATAAGAGAGAATTAAGGCATCTAATCCTGCTAAAGGGCACGCAGGCGGTTTGGCTCGACAAAATCAATTTGAAAAATATCTAGATTACAAGACTTCGTTGTGGACCTATCTTCTAATATTAAGAAGCGACTTTGCGTTTACCATACCAACTTAGGAAAGAGAATAATCCAACACCAGGTTCGGTCACCCGCCAACACGCCTCTCATCCACTCATTTAGTCTGCAACCATCTCTTTCATGAAATCATCCTCTCCAGTACTAGCAAAACCCACCTTGGATTTATTTAAACTCTCCCCCGACGTGCCACTCTTCATACTACTATTTTGCGCCGTCGACTTTGTTGGGGCTAATGACGAAGACTTGCGGTTATCTTGTGGGACCTGCAATGTGCTGTTGGGCGCTGCTGAGTTTTGCTGCTGCGACTTGAAGCACATACATTCGCAGGGTCCTGTATGTCCCTTCTCCGCGTCTGCAACCTTTTCAGGCTGTAGTTCACTGGGATCCAGCTGTGCAGTTTCATATTCGAGGGCTTTGATGAGTTTGTAGATCAAGACGGCTAGTATTGCACCAGCTATTGGCCCGACCCAGTATATCCAATGTTCGCTAGGAAAGTCGCGAGTGATAACTGCTGGGCCGAGAGAGCGAGCCGGGTTCATCGAACCTGCAGTCCACAAGAGACCTTATATTATATCAGAAAAGCCCACGCAACAAACAAAACTCTGTAGATATGACTCACCAGTCATTTCTCCATTAAATACGGATAATCCTATACCAAGAGGTGCCAAGAACGTAGCTTCGTGTTTCTCGGCCGCGAGCATCAGGACGGTAAACACGAGTTGACATGTGATAATGAGCTCGATTATAACTCCTTGTGCCATACTGACGCCTGGTTTAAGTGTGGTGGCCACATGCAGACCCCCACTGTATAAACCGTAGGCCAGAGCCGACGCAGCAAATGCCCCAGCACATTGTGCAATTGATAGCAATACGCAGCGTACGAAGCTGATACCGCCAATAAGGAACATTGCGATTGAGACCTTATTTCAAGAGAATTAGCTACCGATTCTCCAATAATCATGATTTGTTACAATACATACAGCTGGATTGAACAAAGCTCCACTGATGCGAAAAAAAGTCCAAGCCGTCACCACGAAACTTATGCCGACCCCAAATGATATATATAGAAGCTGAATAGTCGAGATTGATTTAGTCGTGTAATTAACTTTATCGCCTTTGTTGTCATTTCCCGAAACCATTGCGACTTCTGCGGCGGAGAAGGCCAAGAACATAAAACAGGTTGTGCCGACTAGTTCACCGATGAAGGCAACGACATGACCTCGCACAATTTGTGGGATAGAGGCAAAGAATTTATCAAATATTTTTCGTACAGGATCGAGTCGTGAGAGCGCGGTTTGGCCGGGTGCCGATATGTTCATAGTAGGTTGGCCATTTAATGTTGTGACGGACATTTTGAGGGCTTCAAAATTTTGTAGGTAAAGATATTGGTTATAGGTTTGCGGTTTTTGAAATTCATGAAGTTATCGAAATTCATATTGAGTATCTCCAGGTAGGTAGGGACTGAAGTCCAAAATACTTATGAACAGCAAACTAATGCTTTCCTTCCCAATCTGGTTGTCAAATAACATTCCAGACCTCCATATTACACGATGTGAATTGTCAAGGCAGGAGCCATGGTGATTAAAGGATTTCTTTTTTTATATATTCATACAGCAGGTATCCTCTTATATAGCACGCCAATTAAACATTTAGCTGTAGATGGAATTAAGATTAACGCCCGCTGAGTATATTTCAATTTCTTCGCCAATACACTTTTATCATACTCATGGCCAAAAGGGGATATCAGAAGATAAACCCACACTTCAAAAAAATATCGGGAATAAAGTGGTCCTCTGTATACATTACAGTTTTTCTCTGGAGCTACTAACTCTCTTGTACATTTCTTCCTGGAAGAGGCGATTTAAGCTCTGTATTTTTAAATCCCCACTAGAAAATAGGCAAATTAGTAATAGTGGTGGCAGTAAAG
Organism: Rutstroemia sydowiana; assembly: GCA_000812895.1. Taxonomy (NCBI): domain Eukaryota; kingdom Fungi; phylum Ascomycota; class Leotiomycetes; order Helotiales; family Rutstroemiaceae; genus Rutstroemia; species Rutstroemia sydowiana. The sequence goes on along the minus strand of JWJB01010086.1, from coordinate 2,636 downwards.
AGAATTAATATGCAAACTGCCAATGAGATCCGAGACTGGGAAGGGTAAACTAAGGAATTGAATACACTTACGGGGGAATGATCTGCGACCCCCATATCCCACATACCCCTGAAGTTCGGTCAATCCACCAGCGCAAGTTGGGATAACCACCCCATGCTATCGAACCTTTTCTTCTACTGCCATAGTCGTCCAAGTTCATGATACCTCCGAGCCCCCAATCGAGGTTTGTTCCTGCGGGGAAAGACCCTAATGATTGAGCGACTTCTGGGACCTCTAATTTCTTTGCCATCCCTAATTTTGCGGCTTCAGAAAGTTGGGGTTTGAACATCTCATCAACTGTTTGTGGGCTCAGTAGTCGCCCATCGTTCGCGCATATACTTTGCAGACATTTAAAGTATTCGCAAGGGTTTCCGAATCCACCTCCCCCACCGAAGCAATCTTTGGTATCTGGACTCCATGGAACAAGTGAGGTATATACTACTTTGCCGTTCGGAGTGTCTGATGTGCCATATTTAGTGACTCCGCCTTCCCGCTTACTCACATCGACCATCTTCGATGATACGCCAGGATGCTTGGTTGGATAGAATGTGAAGTCCTTCATGTTTAGCCGTCCGCAAATGTTCTTTTGGATGTATTCTTCCAAAGACATGTTATTGTTGACTCTCTCAACCATTTGCCCAGCCCAGTCTACGCCAACGCTGTACTCCCATGAGTCGCCGGGTGAAAATAGAAGTGGCATTAGGCAACGATCTTTGACTGTGTCGTCTCCTCCCATCGGTGATTCTGTAACATTTCTTGTTACTGTGCGATACCGACTGAGTAATGGATCTAATATACTATGAGCAATCTTGGAAGATACCTACAGAGGACCCTGCTTACTGAATACATCGTAAGACAATCCTGACGAATGAGTGAGAAGGTGTCTACAACTTATCAGTATCACCGCATACCAGAGTCGTGGAATGTGACAAACCTGAGAGTTATAGTCTTGTGATTATTGACTAATATTGGAGTGTCACTGTTCTCCTCAAAACCTGTCAAGATCTGCAAACCTCTAAGTTCCGGCAGAATATCAGATACGTCGCTGTCCAGACTCAATTCACCACGCTCGACGCATTGCATTACTGCTATTGTCGTCAAAAGCTTCGTGCAAGATGCTAACCACATGGTGCCGTCTAACGGCATAGGATCATAGATAGACGAGTCCTTGAGAGAACGAGCCCCGAACGCTTTGGCATAATGGAATTTTCCTATACGTATCAGCTTCAGATCTCGTTCGATAAGATGCGAAAAGGATGAAATAAGTCAGTGGAGGCTTTGTAAATTTGAGCGACACTTGTGCAACAGTGGTGAATTAGACGCTCCTCGTTATGAATTTGATGTTCTATCGCTTTCGGATAACAAACACGCCAAAGCTAGGATTAAGCCTACCGGTACTGTCTCCAGCGACAAGAATTGCACCTGGTATATCCTTGTTTTTGCAAGCATTCTCGATGGTATCTTCAAAGCCCGGCATCTCGTATTTTGAGAATCGAATCAACGATTGTTCATAAGCAGGAGGGGAATGAAATAGAACAAACTTTATGGAGAGGAAAGGAAACGAAACAAAACCAATAAGTGTAATGAAGTATAGATAGTTCCTACTTCAAGTGGAGAAACACGATGATATATAGCAGAGTAGGGAGATTCAGTACAAGCTGCAGGGTCTCGCACGAGTCTCACTTCCATCCGTTCATGATATGCATCGCGACGTAGTAAACCTGGGAAACATCGAACAAATGAGATGAAAATTGTTTCTAATTGGACATTCGGGGATGATCTGCACAAAATTATATGATTATTTCCAAATACTTGTATTCAATTCAGACCATACCAGTAAACCCAAACCGCTGTAAACAATTGGGCAGTAAAAGCCTAGTCTAAATGATCGCAAGCCCTACATTACTCAGTAAAGTTCATTTCATCTTGCGAATCGCGATGTTATTGCTTGCGAAAAGTATCGCTAACATATTCCAATTTGGGATCAGCTTGCGAAGTTAAAGGAGCTGTGGTGGAGTGACCAGGTAAATTCTTAGATTTGGAAAAAATTACCGATCCGGTAAACTCACTTCAAAGCTAAACATCGGCAATTTTTCTGTAAATTGTCTAGTCTATCTTGCCTCGCCTAGCTAGGCTGGCATCGGATGGGGGGAAGGGGAGCGGGTAGGGGATGGGACGGGACACTTATAAGATGATGAAGCTAATATGATATATAGTAGTATGTACTCGAGTAAGTATACTACTGTACATGATATCAATTCCTTGTTAATGATTCATCCAAGAAAAAGAAATTTGTAATAGCCAAAGTAAAACTCTAACTAGTAAAGTCTTTGTTGTCCAAAAGCACTTTGTATTTGGCTGGTATATGTGTCTAATGATAAATGAGGTAAGTGTCATAATTTTAGTTGAGTTGAAATTTAACTCGTGGCAAATATTTTTCATCTAATGCCTATCCATCCCATGTTACACTTTAACAATTGTCCGTAGACCCCTAACGCATAAACGCCCTGCCGAATGCTTGCTTGCTTATCGAGAACCCAAACATCATAGACATCTTTTGATACAATGTACTCATCGTCATCGTCATCATCACCATC
>JWJB01010085.1:0-32532 GCA_000812895.1 Rutstroemia sydowiana | reverse complement strand
TATCTAAGATAAGCTTAATGCATTACAGATTCTGAAGCACACAACGATCGTTCTTGATGTGTCTTGATTGCCTGATGTTTGTGATGCCTTTGATGTGTGAAGTTCTGATACTACAATCAATACTTGATCTGGTTTGAGAGAAGAAACGAAGCAGGAAGTGCTTAAGATGCAAGTAATTCCAGTATTCTATATACGGGTTCTTGCGCATTTATACCGGATTTAGCTATATCTAGGGACCTTGCTAGTGTCTGTGAACACAAAGAGAATATATATCAAGCTAGTATTCTTGGTGTATCGTGCGGGGGCCCATCTCATAACTTTGCAGTTTCCAAAAGTTATTTGGCGGGGATCTCAAAGCTCAAACCGGGTAGTATACTGACTATGAATAGATTATGAAAATCTCAGCCAACACTGAATGCAACCTTAACACCGTTTCTACTCGTTTTCGTCATTACATACTCTTCAATATATTCCTCACAATCATCCCTATTATGGATCGCCTTGAACTCCTTCACCATGTTCACCAAGAAGAATGCCATGTCAGTGTAGGCGTTTTGCTGAGCCGGACATGTTCGACGTCCTCCAGAAAACGGGATGTACTGCCAGCTGTGTTTGAACCTGTACATTCGGTCCGGATTGAATTCTAATGCATCCTCGCCCCAGAGATCTTTATCTCTGTGCATACATCCGTACACCAATTCAATTTGATCACCTGGTTGTAGCAAAATAGGGTCATTCCCTGACTTGCCGCCACCATGAGGAAGGATACATGTTGATAGGCATGTCCTCCATGCTCTATCGACGGGATGTATAAGTCGAAGTGCTATATATGTTAGTTAATTGTGGGACATGGGGCTTGGTGGAACTTCATAATTACTTACTCTCTTCAATCACGGCCTGCACATATTTCAGAGATTTTAGAAACTCGAAAGTGATCTCTTGCTCCGGAGCGATCGTAGCTATTTCTTTTCTTAACTTCTCCCAGGTTTCTGGACTTCTAGCAAGAAGAAAAAGCATGCTGGAAGTTACAGTCCCTATTGCATCTCTTGCTGCCATGAAAACGTTCATGAGTTCATTTCGAATCAGAATTTTGTCGTCTGGGTACTTTTTTACAAGCTCTTTGAGAAGAATATACTTGTAGGCAGACGGCTCGGAGACGGTATCCGATGATTTGTCCTTTAATTTAGATTCCTTTTGGAGCTCGATTTCTTCGTCGATATACCCCTCCAAGGTAGCATGTATCTCGGCACATTTGGCAAGCCATTTTTTATCGGGTCCAATAAGCCATGAAAATTGGCCTGTCATATAGTTTATTCGCATTCCTCGAAGACCCTCCGCAAAATCATCTGAGAATTTCCGCACTCCCATAGTTCTACATGTTAGTTAGGTAAGCCAGTTATCAACACATGTATGTAATCGAATGGGGAATACCTACTGCTCGGATTGTGTGAGAGAATCCGATGACTTGCCGAAGATGAACTCCATAGAGCTATCTAAGAAAAGCATATTAAGTAGAGGCTGAATATCAATGGTAGAGCCATCACGGGGAATGTGTTCGAGGAATCGTTTCAAGTGGGCTTTCAACGATGTCAATTGAGACACTTGTGACCGGCTGAAGACAGGTTGGAGAAGCTCTCGAGACCGTTTCCAGATTTCTCCATCGGTAGTAAAAGCACCATCACCAAGCAACGGCCCACAGGGCTTACGATTTGTAGGCGCACTGCCAAACTTATCAGCTTGGGTGCCAGCGACGGTTTGAATGACCAAAGTATCCATAGTCATCCAGTGGTTAGCGCCGAAAAAGAGTGTATGCACTGTCTTTCCATATTTTGCGAATAACTCGTCATCTAAGGCTAGTAGTTTTCCTGCATTCGTGAACTTCATTTTTTTGACGAAGAGGTCCAATCCATAGAATGGATCAAGGTGTTTGTACTTCACTGGTGAGGAGCATCCGGCTTTCTTTGTAGCGGACCAGGCGCGGAATCTTGTCCACAGCCACCGAATTGATAGAACTACAATACTGCAAAGCAGCAGAAAAGAGAAGTTATAGGCCATGTTTTTTACTGAATTTGCGGATTTCTAGAGGCTCACAATTAGTGATCGAGAAAGCAAAAGTTTTTGTTAAGCTACGGTAGAAACGTAGGGGGGTAGACTGGCACAGCGATAAGTGATCTTATGTTGAGTAAGGTAAGCGAGGAGTATGCATCACCGTCAACCTAGAGCATCTTCTGTGGTATAAATGCGCCATTAAAGACTAGTTGGATGGTGAGCAACTGTTACTGTTATGCCGGAAGATATGTCTAAACGAACGAGACCTATGAGAATTATTTGTGTCGACGTTGTTGATTGGACAGATAGATACGAAAGGATAGGAAAGAACAACGCTAAAAATTGGTTGGCTTGCTGTGTTTGTCGATCTAAAACCCGCCTCTTGAACGCATACTTGGACTAGCACCTTCTTCATATGGCTAGCTTGTGGTGGGTTGAATAAGTCTTCTGTGATCAAAGATAGTACAGATTATCACCTTATACAACGTTTCAACACAACTACCCAGATAGAGAATCCACAGATAAGAATGATTGAGGCGAGACTCCTAAGTAGTGTGTCAATCTCTCAAGCTAAAGATGCTTTGTTTATTGGATATCCTAGCCCTGGCAAACTACTTGCTGTTGGACCGCTGGTATTGTCTTACCTATCATTACACTTGTCACAATTTCACTCCAATACATGGTGCGCAGCTCACGAAAACCAACCTTCGGTATCGATCGCACTTCAGATGGATTGATGGATATAGGACGTCAACATGGGTTTATGGGCGTTTTGCGTTTTGCCCGGAAAAATTTGTGGATCACCGGGCAACCGAAGATTACTTCCTGATTCATAACAGCCCAAGACTCGTGGCTGGGGCGACTCGCGAGAGAGTGGTAAGATATCAATTATATCAATTCCCCAACTTCAAGGTTCTTTGCGAATATTATGATACTCTGTGCCGTTTTGTCTTATAATGAACGGTGGACTTATTCTTTTTTACATGTCTAAAGAATGTCGTTTCATGTCCTAGTTTTGTATCCGTCTATTAAGATCCACGGCACCTCTCTGAAGGTATTATAATAGTTATAACCTCTCGGACGTCACTACACGAGTTGTGATCGCGAACTTCCAAATTGAAGGCCTGAGTAGTAGAATAAAGTCCTCGTCTCTTTTTATATGTGGAAAGTGGTAGATTTAGGTACAGCAATGGTGAACTTATATACTAACTAGCGGTGGGCAAGTCATCACCATTCATAGTTTGCAGGTACACCCTACTATTCTTCTTTGGTGTAGCCTAGAGAAAAGGGAAAGTTCTCGAAATGCAATCGCTACCTACTCTGAGATTGTTTGGCGAGAGCTCAAAAGTACCCTTTTAACCTAATATTCCTAGGCAAAATTCCTCGACCTTGACCTCGTCGTTGACTAGGTGTGATCTTGGGTGCAAAGAATCGCTTATATCTCCTTTTGTGGTAGCACTGGCATTAGCACTGGCAGTTGTAGCAGTTCATGATTCTATACCCGAAATCCCCTTCTGTTTGAATTGATTAGACTAACCACAGACTTATATGTGTAATGAGCTAGGTGTATTTTTAGGTATTAAGATATATATGTACTTGGATGAAATTTGATAATAATGATTTATATCATATAACGACCATCGATTGGCTGGAGAATCGCAACGCACGAAAATGGCACTCGTATAATATGTGCATATGCGTGCACGAATATAGTTATGGATCATAAACTCGTATCGGAATTCTTCACAATACCACGCAGCCCATCCCACCCTTCTCCTCGAGTTCTTCGCACACCTCCTTGAAATGAGCCCCAATCCCCACACCATCTACAATGCATCCCCTCAACCACTTTGCTCCACGCTCTAAATCATCAATAGTGAAAGATTGCACACCACACTCCGCCAAGGTCTTCCACCAATCTTCATCGTCGGGTGCACTCCAATATCTTGGTATCAGACCCTTCTCCTTCGACGCTTTGCACTCCTTTCTGACTTTTCTAATCTGCCTAGAACTCAACCCTCCCTTCTTAGTAAAAAACCCCACCTGCTTCATTAGATTTCCAGAACAGTAAGTCGAATTCGTCGTATTCATCTCCGGCATCAAAGCGAAAAATCTCGCGTCTTTGAAAATTTCAATTTTGCCATTGTCGGGAGCAGAAGTCAATGCGAAGTCAGAATCTCCAGTACCAACAACGGTAAGGGGTCCCCAATTCGTGGTTTTTGTGTTCATGTCGTAGTAAGTCAGAAACCCGGACTCTCTAAATGGCTGTAACAGCTCCAGGAGGAGCGAAATGCCATTGCGCCCACATTTCACCGACTTAAAATCAATGGTTAGATGCAAATCTTGGGTTGGCTTCTCATCGAATACGCCAACCTTGGGGGAGGGATTATTTCGAGAAGCGTTTTGTTGAACGAGAATCTCGTAAAGGGGCTCCAGAAAAAGATTGGAAAGGGACCAGTGAGGTTTGATCTCGGAGTTCTCGTGTGCGGCATTGAGAATGCCGTAACGCAGGATGACATCTGCTTCAATGGCAACGCACTAGACATTGGACAGTTAGTGATTGATGTTTCTAGCTACTATTTTAGGTGAAGGGAGGGCTCTTCAAAGTGGATAGGAAAGCGGGAGGAAGTTGGAAATGCATTGTCCAAACCAAATGCAGGAAGGGGATATGGCTTACTCCTGCGCTAAGGGCGGTGTATAAAGGAACGGGTTGGTGCTCATCGTTATGAGACCATTGCATCACGGGGATGATGCCCTTGGTGAACGAGGGTGCCCAATAGGTAGACGGCTCTGGAGATGAAGTTGTGGGGGGAGTCCATGCGGAGATAACCTTACGTGTCCCGGGGTTGGCCTGGTCATTACTTTGGGGGGGTGTGGCAGGTGCCATTTTGTGTGAGATCGGCAGCTCGAGAAAAGTGAAATGATATACAAGTATGATACCGCAGATGTTATTATTGGTAGCAAAGAGTAAGGCAATTGAGTGATGATAATGAAATGCAGTAGCAAATAACTCCCGGTGCCCCAAAAATCTAATTATATAGAAGAAATTTAAATGAAAAGAAGGCCAATTGGGCGGTGTTGAGGTTTCTCCATTCCTGAGTTTGGTTTCCAAAGCAAGAAAAGTCGAGATCTAAAGGCGCAAGCATTGGGTGACTAGAAGTAGTGACTGAAGAGATTGTAGGTAAGGTGTTAGCAATTCGGATTCTTATACAATATGTGATGTATCCACTTAATTCGCCTGACATCAGTGACATGCTTGCTGCCCATTATTACCACACACCGCAAATCCCATCAGTTATTTCTGGGGTATCCAGTACAGGACTAGCTTCATTGTGTGTTTCTTTGCTTGAATATCGTCTGAAATATTGTTTAGATTTTGTGATACATACTTAAATCATCTCAACGTGTAAGTTATACCTGGGTAAAGACTCTTTAACTTCATTGAGTATTGTGTTGTGTTGGTTGAATATAGCGACCGAACTTTGGAGTCTACAGTAGTTTGAAATATACACCTCCAAAAAAAGAAACAGTGGGGCCTAGACGGCGAAGACTGTACTGTAATACAGGTAATCCTAGCGAGGTACCTGGGAGGTACCTGGTACTGTGGACTCTGGAGTGAACTTGCACAGGGACTCGGAACTTCGGAAGGGATTGATTGATGCCGCCTTGACTGCAGTAATACCTATATTGTAGCCACCATTGGTTTATGATATTGTGGTGTAATTTGGAAAGAAAAAGAAATATACGTCAATTATGGCCAATAAACCAACACTCTAGCGTTACCTAGTATAAGTCATTAGCATCATCTAAAAAAAGGTTTGTTTGTTTATTTATACGATAAATAATGATAAATAAAATAAATACGAGCAATATTGGTATGAAAATTACGGTAACCTTACTAATATGCAGCAGTTGTATCTTAAGGGTCCGAAAAACCCAGTCAAGGGAAAAGCTCGCATCATCAACCACCGAAAAGGTGTCAAAAAGACTCAAAACTTTGCACGTGGGTCCATCTACTCGATATCCATAAATGTACCTTATATTGATATTCATGTACCTAAATTTCGATCAATTGCTTGCCAGACTACTACCTAGGCTCAATCACAAACGCCACCATATCTCATTTCATCATTATACCATTTACTAAGCAATCAGCCAAGAATCAGGGATTGATCTCAAAAGCTATTGCGCCACTGACGGTTTCCATTGACACAAAACCTCCATCTTCATCCCTCTCTATACCTTTCCGGGCCTGAAGCTCCTTATAACCCCATCCTTCATTCCTCTTGACAATCTCAATACCTTCGCCGGAAACATTAATCCTTCCAGATATAGACTTAGCCTGCAAGCTACCAATCCATTGTGGAGGGTAAGAAATCTCCAATCTTGATGATGTGCCTTTGTGGGTTGAGAAGAATGTCCGCAGTTTGCTTTTGTAAACGTCTAGGTCGCCCGGAGCAGATAGCTCAGTAACTCCTGGATGGTAATTCGAGAGAGATTCTTGGTGCATTTGAGCTACCGACGGTATCACAAATAGAGGCTCTAGAAGCGTGACTTGGATCGCTCCATTCATGGATCCGGTCGTGAATTGATTCTTGAATTTGTCATTATCAGACGTTGTTGGGATTACCGGCTTGACTTGAAGTTCTATTCTACCAGAAGTCGTTTCGAATGTTCCAATAGAACCAACATAAAAATCACCTTGAATAGCCCCGGAATATGACCTAGCGCACGTAACATATTCTCGTGGGTAAGTGGCTCCGGGTACATCAATAGGGGATCGTACTTCGATTCTACCCGCCGCAGTACGAATATCCAATTTTGCTGGTTCAGGTGCAGACTCGAGAACAGGCTCTGGAAATACATCGACCTCGATCATGCCAGCTTGAGATGTCAATCTCAGAAGATCGTAAAGAGGGTATGTCCCCTCTATTTTACCGGACACAGTTTGTATGGTGATATGACGAGAGTCAAACCGGGCATTACTCCTTGATTGCATATGATACACTGAAATTGGTGTCTGTTTGAAGGACAAATCGGGATCGTTGGCGAACTTGACATGACCTGAAACAGTCTTCAACTGGGTCTCCCCTGAAACTTTGACATTCACATCGCTGTCTGTTTGGATTGAGAGGTTCACTAGATCAAAAAAGACGTGCGATAGTTCTGTATCATCCGGAAGCCAGACTGTAATTCCGAGGAATATGCAAGCACGATGATCGAAACTCGAATGAGCATAGAGTGGCGTGCTCACCCGCATGGTCCCGGTGTCTGAATCCCACGTTTTCACTAATTCCAATCCCGGATCACTTACCTTGACTTCGAGAGAAATATGTGCCTTCTCTCCATGTTCTGAATTCTTGGGTAGTTTTTGAATGCGAACCTCCCCGGTCGTTCTCACATGTTTCATACCATGGTGTTGTACTTTGTCATGAAATTCCTGCACAATAACCAAGCCTGTCGGAGCCTGGAGTTCATACACATGTTGCTCGGTTTTAGACACAGAGGGGCAGAAAACATCGTCGGCAGGAATATGATGTGGAGGGATATCCAAAGTCGGCCTAGAACTCTGTGACTGACATTAGCTTTGCGTTTAAATCTACAATTTACAACGTCGGGGTCATCAAATCAGGTCAGTGTAACCTTAGTATGTTCAGGTAGATAGACCCCTAAGACCAAAAGCACTTGCGTGCACAAAAGTACAGCGACGCCAAACTTGCAGAAAATCATACTTACAAATGATGCATAGAACATACTGAACATAGCGGCCAGAATCGCGAGCATCAGAGCTAGAGCAAGCAATTTCTTTATAATCGTACGACGATGTGAGAGTCTTCTTGGAGTTTGGCTTCGCCGAAGTGGGGTTCTCTCATTGGGGGTCAAGCCATCTACTGGATCGCCCATACTTTGTGGTTGTCTTCCTAAGCCTTCCTCAATACGGTGATGCAAGAAGGTATTGTAATTATATGCAGACTGTTGCGCTTGCGATATAGTCGGGGAAGCTTCCACAGAAGCCATATAAGTTGGCGGCGGCTGATTGAATATAGGTTGGGGATATGAATGTGCAGCGTCTGTCTCACTATATGATGAGGCAGCCGGTTGTGAAGAATGACGGTGATTTCGAGCCGTATGAGCTGACGTCTTCATTTGCGTATGCATTTGTTCGGCCGAATGTTCGGTCGGAGATCGATGGGCCGGAGATCGATCATCATATCCTCCAGTCTCGTTGCCTACTTCCTGCGATTTTGTGTCGGTAGGATCGGAAATCATACCTTGGGGAATTTGATTCGATTGAAAATAGCCATCAGTTGGGCTAAGCTCGTGGCTAAACGATTCGCGGTCTGAATCATCATCTATATGGTGTGGGTTGGGCATATTAACATTGATACGATTCTTGTCCAGGTGGGTTCAAGAGTTAGTAGCAGTATCTCTGCATAGATTAGATAAAAATCTCGGAGACGAGTCAAAATAATTGAAGCTAGAATCAATCTAAGCAGATTTAATGATTAAACACGACGATTGAGAAGATGCAGATGAGAAGATATCTCACAATTCCTCGTCATTGTTGGTGTCGTAATTCAAGTGCGTAAGCAGCTTTGAGAGCAAATTGGTATTGGTTCAATCATAGACGGTTGCCGCATTGGCACACATTGTGCATGGCATCATCATCTTGATAGTACGTGATTGGTGCGGAGTGAAAGTAGGATTTCAGGCTTGTTTCCAACATTGTCAATGATACTCTAGGCATCAGCTATCAGTACCTGTACCCTAACCTGTACCCTATCTGAGGTAGGTAGATAGTATGTGATATACTGGTTTTATAAATTTGAATTCGACAAAAGGCCTAGTACTTTATATGCGAATTACTCAGTAGATGAGCTCCGCCCTTTGATGTATCATGTTAGAGATCAAGGTAATACGCTCTAGGTGGGTATAGCGGGATGCGGGGTGTGGGGTAATACGGTGTGGGGTGGCTGGGTGACTCTTTACCGTTGTTTATCATCACGTTCTTTCCATCGAATTGAAGGTAGATACGTAAGTATTCTTTAATATTTGGCGGTACATCTTAATCTTCATCCTACTATGCTATATAGTACTACGTAGTATAAATTAGGAGATAGGCCTCCTCGTCGCTACTCTTGGAGAATTTAATATGTAGTAGGACCCGAGAGATCTAACTAACCTATCAATTGGATTAGAGAACATAGGGGTATCAATTCTTCGTTGCAGTCAGGATAGATATGGACCCGAGGCTTGATTTAAGATGTGGCAATTAAATCTTCTGATATCTACTTCATACCCCTTTCTCGAGACTTCATAAGTTAACCCTCGACAACTACCGCTTCAATATAACCTCATCTACCATGTATTTTCCGTCACTCACAACCACATCTTAACTTCAACATGGTTATACTCAAAGGCGACTCGAAAGAACCAAAAGCTTGCCAGCAGTAATATAAGTCAAGTGCAGACTTCGTAGGCCCAGCTCTCTTCAATTTTCTATTAGATTAGAAGACCAAAGACATGTTGCCTGGCCCATTGTCCCAGTATGTAGCATGTCTCTATTCAAATATTTTACGGTCTGACATGCTTAGGGCTTCAATCTAAATCATTCAACGGAGCGCCCATCCGCGACTATTATCTTCCTCCCGCAAGATCAAGGTAGAGGCGCAAATTACTAATTCATTGACATCGTATGACATTCTGCATGAGAAGCTCTTCCAAACAATTTCGATTACTGGGCTGGGCACTGAAGGGGTTTGATTGGACAAGATGTTGCACGATTACTTGAGTCTCATTTCATTGTGGGCACTGAAGTTGTTAATCATATTGGCCTGCATCCCGATTTGTTATTGAACCTTGTTGGAGAAGCTCTTTAGTAAGTACTTCGCCTCTTTGCTGATATTCAAGGCGCAAGACGTTTTTGGGTTCCGTTGAGAAAGGCGCACGGGAAGTTGTGTCACTCAGATCTTGAGATGCACCATAGATGGTATTAAACTGTCTAATCGTGTCAGTTTTTTGCACGACGGGAATGATGGATGGGATCATTACTGCAAATTGTGCCGTCCAGCCTGTCTTACTTCAACGCAGAACCAATCTCGTCTACAAGTTTATCTATTAGCATTGGAGGTGCGTTTGGCCTTGAGGGGTTAAAAAGGATCATTTGTAAATTGTGCATATCTCCCCTACCCCCAGCCACACCCACTTCTACGTCATGATATCAAACCATTCGAAAAGACCCTGGATTTCACGGAAGGCGAGTTTAAGCTCATTGATATATAGAGATGAACCTTCTGATTCCGTTGGTTTCCAACTCTTTGATATCCTCGCGAGTCGTGGCGATGGTTATTAAGAACCAGGCGGTACTGTAGCAATAATGGGAGTGCTGCTGCGGCCTCAGCTTATGACTGGGTCGGTATAGCAACTGCAATCGATAATCTGTTGCCACTCAACAACTCCTGAAACGGGTTCTATTGTTTAGGTTCAATAGCGAATGGCAGTATTCGACAGCGCCTCCATCTTGGTCTCCGGTCAAGTATATGAAGGTGCCTTTTGCCTAGAAATCCCAATTACTGTTCCCGTGCATCTTCTTCCCGCTTCAAACTTACGATTTGGAACACTGACAACTGAAACACTTCAACGTCTACGGTCTATGGAATCTCATCAAGCGTCACAACAAGATCCGAATTGAGGAAACTAGAATCAATACGCAGAATCTTTCAACCTCTAGTGACACCCTTTCAGACACAAACAGTCTCAGGAGAAAAAGGCAAAATGGAAGGTCACCAACCTTACCTTTCACTTAAAACCGTAAGTGTAAGTATAAAAATAGAACCTATTTTTGACAAAACCTTTATCCACGTTTCCCCACCGCTTTTAATATACAATACTAATCTACTCTAATCTAATCTAATCTAAGAATTCTTCTTTCAAACAGATATTAGTTATAGAAGCAGCAGCGGGAAGCGGCTGCAGACTTTCCACAAGCCGATTAATTGAACAACTCTGATACTGATACATATATTGGTGGATAAACACCGTAGTTCAATCCTTCAGTTTGCAGACCCACTAAACTGACGCTTCAACAACCGACAACTGAGAAGCTCTACTTCGTGTAATCCTGCTATGCAATACACACTGCTTCGTACTGTACAATACAATGCACGTAGATCATATGCAAGCGTTCGCGGCCTTTGCAGTTTCTCTGTCTTTAAGTTTACACCGTCTATCATCAATATGCATGCACTTGTAGACGGTGAAAGTGGAGAGGTAATTGCGTATGCATTAGATTAGCTTAGACAGTTAGATGCGAATATCAGAGTAAGCACTAAGAGAAGTACAAAAAGTTATGGTGCGATATACGATACACGAGATGACTGGCTGGTGAGGAACGAATCTCATACGAGAATGAAACGATATTTTACTTGTGCGTTTGGAGTAGTTCCATTATTCGTTGATGTGTAATTTGATAGTAATTTCAAATAGGGAATTGAGACGGGAACAGGGTACCGGAAGCACCTTGCTATGGTGATACGATCTGAAATGGTGTTGAGACTTCAAAGCTATTTGATCTGGGTAGGAGAGTGGAAAGCCTTTCATGGGGAGATTCCTAACGAGAAATGAGACTTTATGGTTTAATAGGAATTAGAAGGGAAGTAATTCGGTATCAGGATTCAGTTCCAAATTTAGTGGGTGATGGTGAAGTTGTATGATTCTAGCAGCTCTTGTGTTTGTGGGTAGATAACCGACGCGCAGATCCTTTTCTAAGTATAGAGAGCTGAACTAATCGAGAATAATTGTATCGCTCCTAAAATACGTCTCTATAACCCTCGTGACCTCGCACAACTCAAACATTCTCTGGTACTGTCTGCGGAAGCCTTTGCATATAGCGAAACCTATAATTCCCATACCCTCTATCATTTCCCTTTGCACCCGGTGCCCAATCCTTCAAATCCACATCCAAGAATTGCACCGTCTCAAACCCATGCTTTCCATAAATCGGAAACCCGAACGGCGAAGCTTGAAGAAAGATGGGCAAGCCTGCCTTATCAGCCAAGCCATTTCCATACGCAACTAATGCATTTCCCATCCCTTGCCGATGATATGAAGGTTCGGTGAAGAGCGCTTTGCAGAGTATATGGCGTTGACCTTTGGTCCATCTCTCTAGCCATTTATCCGTATCGTCTTGCACAAACATTGGTAATCCTGGAGGGAAATCGAATTCGCCTTTAGATAAGTCTTTAGATGCAGCTAATGTTTTTGCCGCAGACTTCTCATCACGTTCTCGTATTTGCGCATCGGTGGGGGTGTTCCATGAAGCCCAGGCGCAGATTTCACCAGTTTTCTTACTAACTGCTTTCACATGCTGCCAGCTTGGGTCGCCAAGCTGCCCTTCCAGCATATCTGTTACTCGGTCTTGAAACTCCTGAGCGGTGGAAAAGTACAATGCGAACGCATTATCGGGAAGGCAGGCTACGACGTGAATGTGAGCAAGACGTGGGATGTCGATACGCTCAGCTGGAGCAAGTTCGAAGCTTGCGGATGCAGAATCCATAATCTTCCTCTGAAACTGTAGTTCAATAGATGGGGAATGGAGCTGTAGAAGGTGTGTGTTTTTGATGTTGGTAAGAGTGATGCTTGTGAATCAAATAGGTGGGATGGAGAACGACCTTAAATATTGGGAAATCTTCAAAATTAATACTTTGTTATATGTGTGTTGGCGGCGTGAAATATGCGGTTCGTCCTGATGTAGATTCATATCGTATATGAGGTTTCAATTGGCTATTACATACGACAGTAGATAACGATCGATTGTGCTGCTGTTGGTAGCAATCCATTATCATCATCCTCTTGAGAGACATGAGTTTCTCAATAACACCAAATTGATTATCAACACTAATTTTATCATCAGATGTGCGAGATGATCGATGGGGATTGGATTGGCGGCATTTCTTCTTCTTTCTTTCTTTCTTTCCTTCTTTTCTTTGGGATATCGTATCCTCTGGTCCCCGAACGACGTGGTATAGGTATAGTAGCTTAGCGGTCCGTAAGCATCACTATCACTACCACCTTTACATAAAGTCTTATTTAGATAAGAGCCGTATATTCTACATTCTGTTTGAAATACTACCTATCTGTATTTCCAGGCTACTTAACCTAGCCAATCAAAATGAGTGTGGTTATTCTGTGCCCCATACGCGCATGTATAGTATTTACTTTGATACATGGTGTAGACGAGAGCACACAAGCCAGCAGATATTATTATTTCATTCCATTTCCCATTCCAGTTGCCGGTTTCAATAACAAGACATAACAAGACAGGAAGCGACAATTTGCTCGGAAATGGAGATAAATCAGGCCCTCATCTTTCATCGCAAAAATCAAGACGGCTATGGCAAATTTGATACACATAGACTTACTATAATTATTGGTCTGGCTTGCACTTGCTGTAGCCATCGCAAGTATTTCTGACGAGTTCCAGCCATTCGACTGAAACGGTATGCGCACGTTCTGCGTGTACCAGCCTAGTTAGCATTCGGCTGAGCATATGTCAAAGATTCTTTCGCGATTATATGGTTGGTCGGTCTCTTGATCTAAGATCGCAGCGCAGTCTTCTAATGTGATTTATCGTTGAACACGATTTTGTCTGTATGGATGGAGCCGGTGTACGTGTAGGAATTCGAGGTTAACGATTTTCTTGGGGGATAAAATACAAATGCCAAACTTGCTTATGTCATAACCTTACATTAAGTAGTTTTTGCTTGGTACAACAATCTGTGAGCCTAGCGAGGCACGGTATTGCGGGGCCCATTTTAAGAAGTGTGATCACAAGCAGACTCTAGCTCTTTAACATACTATCGTGCCATGCTTAGGGCCTGTACAGGTATCGTGGATTCGGGTTCGGTGCGAGTCTCACCAACATGCTACAGTAAACCAAATCCTAAGCTGGAGCTGGCTAAGTATATCTAACCGGCATATTACCGCTTTTAGTAGAATGAAAGGGAAAAATCGAAAGCCTTGTGAGTTGAGTTTTCGTATGGGATGGCCCGCGTACGGGTTCAATAGTAGTGGAGTGGATTTTCGTCTTATATTATCTCCACCACTCCACTATGCAATAGTTTTACGACTACCTGGTAGGTCACCTCCTCATGATTCGTGCGAACGAGTGTGAATGCAACGGCAATACAGTACACCCGCAATTATAGAATTTTAAACCCATTTACTAATAGATATGTGATTCTGGCCTGGGGTTGCCTTTCCAAAAATGGTTAACCGCCCGCTACTGGTATTGGTACTATGAACTTCATTGCCTATTCTGGGTGTTAAGCTCCGCTTCTACATAAATCCATCAGATAGGTAGAACGATGAGAAGTTTCTCCCACATGATAATCGTGGGTTTCTTCCCACTTAGGCTGTGTTCAGACTAAAGCTGCACCCACGATTACTAATAAAGAGCATATCTGATATTCCATCTCTCACTTTGCACACGTTTTCCTTTTCGTTACAACTTATAAGTCAAGTCGAATCAGCCTATTTTAGATCGACTGTAGAGTAAGACATTCAACGAAAAAAGTCTGGTTCGTCCCATGCTACCCGCCAAATTGTTAAAAGCCCGTTAGCTTTGCCTATTAAAGCCCGAAGTACGCAATTTTCCGGGGAGGCTCAACTCAACTCAACTCTCAACCTTAATCTTATTTTAACACCCTTGAACATTTTCTTTGTCAGACGGGACAACTCCATGATCCATCACTAGTAACTATCTAATCTAGTTCACCGGTGTCCAGTCCAATCCAGTCCCCAGTTTCGGATTGGCATTGTGACAATGACACCCACTGTTGAAAGATCCTACGAAGTAGTCCCTCTTACATAGGTATATACTGTACTACGCATGCAAATTGCGGCTGAAATCTTTCCTAAGGGGTAACATTATTATAATAGCCTACTAGTACCTAGCTCTACTCTACTCTACTGTATAAAAGTCCCATGCATAGAATATAAAGTACCGAAGCAGGGAATCAATCATGTTATACAATAATAGGCTACCTAGGGGCTCGTGTGATTGCAACTTTGCAAGTGTCATCTTTTTAGTCGTCAGGCTGACTTACCAGTGAGATTCCATAATAAAACCATAAAATTCCACGACATGATTGATCGTATGCTTAGAGCCTCACCAATAATACAAATGAGATTCATATCAATTTCCTAAAATAGCGGATTATAGACCCCAAATAGGTGTATGACCAATCACATGGGTCCCTAGTCGTATGCCGCCAATTGGTTCACAACTCCCCCATTATTCATCATAGACCTGAATATATTTTATTAAGCGTGCATCATGACCCAGCAGAAATTTTATCGGGCTTACTGTACTGTACCAAATAATTCATGCAGGTGTACTTCTGTAGAATTATGGGAAATCCAGCATAGCCTACATCAGGCCAGTCAGCTTCTAGGTAGATGAATGAATGATACATCAATGCTATGAAGACCACCACTTTCGCTGTCTGGTTTTTGCCGTCCTACCCACCTCTCTTTTTAATATCTAATTGTCACTCTGTGGCTTCCGCTCTTTACAGTTCGCAAAATATACTCTATCCAAAAAGATGCGTGCTTTCGGTTTATTAAGGCTATTATTGCCTTTTGCTATCGGCTTGGAGGTAGCTGCAAGCCCAATGCCATCTGCAACTTTGAGTGCACGAGATTCTACATCGACTGCTTGCGGTGATATCGTAAACAACGAGAGTATGTTAAGGCGCTAGAGGTATCCAAACACAACAAACTAATACAGTTATAGATACCTTCATTTTCAATGCAAGTCTAGCTTTCGAATGCCTTACAAGCGTTCCATTCATCCCAGCTGTAGCCACTCGTTTTCTACAGTACTACAACGACACACTTCAGTTCCAATCCACATTAACTTATCTGAAAGATCCACCGGCAAGTTATCAACAACCCGCTGTTGATTTGCTAGGTGGATTGAATCAACTCCAGTCGGCAGTCGATGAGGGCATGTTCGCAAATCAGTACGAGTTTGAAGCTGCATTACAGACCCTTATATATTCAGCGCATGATGGCCATCTCGATCTATTAGCAGGAGTTCTATCTGCTTTCAGTTTTGCAAGTCCATATGATGTAGTATCCCTTTCGGTGGACGGCCAAGAAGTACCAAAAGTCTATCTAGCAGAGGATTTGTTCGACAGCAATTATTTTACCGACTTCCAACCCTCCGCCATATCTACCATCAATGGAAAAGATGCTACAACTTACCTTTTAGAGTTTGCATCTCTAAATTCGATGGGTACTTTGGAGTCTAATTCGGATTGGAATCAGTTGATGCTTAGTGCTGCTCAAGACATCCAAGGATTTTTCAATGTCTTCAGCGGTGGTGCCACTTTCTACCCTGGTGATAACATCACCTTTGTGTTAGAGAATGGGACTACTATCACTGATTTCTTCTTGGCAATCTATGATAGCGCGGGCCCAACTGGCCCACTAGAGACTGGCGGCGACTTTTACAACTTTTTCGTTCTAGGGCTTTACCCTGCCTCGTATGACCCAAATACAGATGACTCGGCCGACGACTCAAGTGATGACTCCACGGACGACTCTACGGTTGATGCGAGTAATGCAACTGTTCCAGCCGCTTCATGGGATAACGAGGCTTATCCTACCCCCAATGTTGCACAGGAAGATCTGGGCACATTCGGCGATGGCTACGTTTCTGGTATGTTCAGCTCCATTACCCTATTTATTGTGTTCGTAGATTATAAGGAGGTACACTTTCTGACAATTAATTGTCAGGCTATTTTCTCAATTCCAGCTCAGTTTCAGTGCTTAGTATTCCCAGTTTTGATGTGTACGACGACACAGTTACTACTTTCCAAACCGCCATCACAGACTTCATCAATAATACAACAGCAGCGGGTCTCACAAAGATTGTCATAGATGTTCAACAAAACTATGGCGGACAGATTTTATTGGCAATCGATACCTTCAAGCAGTTTTTCCCAAACATCGATCCATACGCTGGTTCACGCATGCGCGCACACGAATCTGCTGATGTGCTGGGTAATACCATGACGGATTTTTGGGATGGCCTATCCGAAAGTGACGAGACCAAATACGATATAGTATCCGACGAATGGGTCATCACAGATCGTTTAAATGCAGCGACGGGGCAAAATTTCTCTAATTGGGCAGAATTTTACGGGCCAAATGTTTACAATGGTGACAATTTTACCAATGTCGTAAGTAAATTTTGTTTTTCCTGGTTTCATTGACTTGGTGGCTAATATGTATGAGTAGCAACGTTACAATCTTTCTAGTGGACTCTTCGATATGTCAGCCACGGACCTAGATGATTACGATATACCATTCGCTGTGTACGGATACGATGCACACCCTGCGCCTGCTAATGCTGCACCGCCATTTGCCGCAGAAGACATAATAATTGTAAGCAATACCCGATTCTTGTACTACAACACTGTCTAATTTTATACAGCTCTCAGATGGTATTTGCCACTCGGCTTGCGCGTTATTGGTCGAAATGTTCCGCCATGAAGCAGGCGTTCGGGTTGTGGCTGTAGGGGGAACACCGTCCCAAGGGCCCATGCAGGCGTAAGTTCTTTAATTTGCCTTCCTTATCTCCATATATAGCCTTCTTATCTTTATACTTTCTTCACTTATTCAAATTAACCCACTCTTCCCTCGAGCGCGCTTGGGATAGACAGCTGCTGACTTTCCGATGTTACAGACCTGCTGGCACCCGGGGTGCTCTCGACTATTATTCCGAGACTCTGGATGCAAACATCAAATTTGTTCAAGAGACTCTCCAAAACAAGTCTTCGCCAGATGCCAACTTCCTACCTAATCGTACTACCCAATCAGACATGTTCGTATACTATCTGGATGTCAACCTCCGAGATTCTGTCCGTAAAGGTGAAACGATTCCCTTGCAATTTGAATACGAAGCCGCCGACTGCCGTATCTATTACACTCCCCAAACGGTCTACAATTACACCAACCTCTGGCAATACGCTGCTGATGCAATCTGGACCACACCTAGTCTCTGTGTGAAAGGCTCGACGGGATACGCATCAACCGGTCAAAACACAACCGAGTTTGTTAGCGCGCCATCAGGATTACCTGCCGCGACAACCAACTTGACAGACTATCTATCCACACTTACCAGTTCGCCGTTTTCGAATTTGATACTTCAGGAATTGGAAGAGGGTCTACCTGGATTGACATCCAACTCAGTAGCCCGAAATGCGCTTACATCAAGCACTACCATTGTTCCATGCGATTCCGCAGGAAAATGCAAAGGCGGGAAGGTATGCGTGAACATAGCAACTTGTGTAGGCGGAGCTGCACAAAAGCAGTGCTTGAATACGTGTCCCTCTCTGGGCAGCAAAGTATGTGGCACCACAAAGTGTACAGCTGCAAGTCCCCTGCAGTCGGTGACAATTGGGAGTCAGAGTGTGGTGACGAGATATTGTCCGCCGGCTTCAAGTGCTTTGCAATGTGGTGCGAAAACTACGGTTCACGAGGTTAATGCAAATTCTTGCGCTGATTGCTCAAAGTAATGGAAAGGAGAATTAAAAATGTAAAGGGATAGTGTACAGACGATACTTGGGATGATTTGTATATATATTCTCTTCTTTTAATGTGTTACGAAGCGGGTATTAGCGCCAAAAGCTAGAATAACTGTAATGACTTCTTGTCGAGATGAATACCGACAGAACAATAACATGAAATCCCAAACAATATTTTGATCTTGCGTTCCTCTCATCTTCGGCGTGGTATATAGCGTTAGAGCTTCAAATCTCAAAGCGGCCCGCCTAGAATATTTTGCTTATTCTTGGCACGCACAGAAAGTGACTACCGTTACAGTGGGGCTGAAAAGTCAGGAGGAGTGGGATGCTAACTGCTAGCTGGGATTACATATAAGGCTGTAAGTAATCTCGCATGATCTGGAAACTCTGGCCCCCACGCCCAGTTTCTGCTAGGTGTAGTCTATATAACGTCAGCATATCCTTTCTACATGTTCTCTACGATTCCTTTGTTACTTTTACCACATATTTACAACAAGTAACTCGCACCAATCCAATCATGAATAATAAACTGCTTTACCCCCAATCACTAAAAAACGACTCCCTCCGACTCCTCCAACTCGACTCCGGACCAGGTGAAGCCATTAGCTGCACACTTACCACCTTTCCACTTGCCTCTCTCCCGCCTTACACGTGTCTTTCTTACACCTGGCCCGATCCCTTCTACCACCTACTCGACGAAGAAGAAGAATCCGAAATCCATCGCCTTACCCCCGAAGCCATTATCCCCATCACCTGCAACACATATACCGTATTGATAACCGAGAACCTTCGTGATTTCCTTCTCGAAACCAGTAACAACGCCGTTCCACGTCAAAAATTCATCTGGATCGATGGAATCTGTATCAATCAACAGGATTATGACGAACGTGGGTTTCAAGTTTCCTTGATGGGGAAGATTTATTCCGAGTGCAAAAACGTGATAGTGTGGCTTGGAAAAGAGGATGTTTCTTCGCCTTCGGCCATTGAGGTGGTTTCTATTTTAAGCTCCATTCCGCCCGCAAAGTATGAGTCTGTGCATTTCACAGATTTGGAGGATTGGGATTTGTATGAGAAGCTTGGGATTGAGGTGATCGTGGATTGGAAATGGTTGTATTATGCGGCATTCTTGCAACGCACGTGGTTTCGTCGTATTTGGGTTGTGCAGGAAGCTTTTCTGCCGCCAGAAATTGTCGTCGTTTGTGGAAGCGATGTGATCAAATGGACAGACATCACAGCTTGTGCGAAGATGTTGAGAGAGACAGGCTTGGGAACCACGCTGTTGAAGTTGCTGATCACCAGAGTGAATGGGCTCAGTAAGACGAGCGCGCTGGAGGGGGATCTAGCTGGGGGCACAGTATATGTGAATAATACGATCAATAACCAATCGATATTCCAGAGAATGCGAGAAACGATGCAACTTGGAAAGGAGGAACTGAGAAAGGAGTTGGGGCTGGAGAAGTTGTTGTATTATTCGAGGTATTTCGATGCGACGAATCCCAAAGATAAAATCTATGGGGTGTACGGGATATGGGAAAAGAGTGGAAAGGTAATCCCCGCTGATATGAAGCTGCCACAATATGGCCCAGACTCGATAGGAGTGGAGAAGGTCTATACGAGAGCAGCCTGGGAAATGATGTCGGAAACAAATGATTTGAATATTCTTTCTCTTGTGGAAGATTGCTCGTTGGTGGCTAAAGAATCGGTTCGAGCAGAAGGAAAACTGCCCTCTTGGGTGCCGGATTTTGGATCGCCATCGAACCCACAACTTTTGGCAGGAAATCCCCGGTTACCATTGGGCTCTGAGAGGTGGAACGCTAGCAAAGATCTTCGATTTTTGTTACCACCTCTACCACCAACAGAGCGACAACATATCCTTCCAATATCTGGATACCGAGTTGATACTATCTGCGACATGGCGGCAACACAAGCAGAGATAATGGGCAACCAGTTCAAATTTACTACTGTTCTAGAACTACTAGCTAATTATCCCGATCAAGCTTACCCAGGTAGCAAAACAGAGTCATATTTTGAAGCATTCTGGCGCGCCATTATCAAAGATACATTTCAAAAACTCCCGGCAACAAACGACGCGAGGCGCACTTTCCAATATTTTGTAGCCGTAAGAACGTGGGAGTTGATCGTGGAAAATCAATACTCCATTGATAATGCGCATTCTAATCCAATAATTGAAAAACAATTCGACAAAACGAAAGACCTTATCGTTTCGCTTTCGAAGCATAAGCACAATAAAGGGCTTATCCCCAGCTGGGAAGCTTTGATGCATATCGTCGAAGTAGCATCAGGAGAGGATTTAGAGTTGCCAGAGAGGCTTGCTTTGGAAAAAGATTGTTCGGATTTTTATGAAGCATTCAGAATAGCATATTCAGGCAGGAGGTTATTCAGAACTAGGAAAGGATATGTGGGGATCGCATCACAGGCAAGTAAAGCTTTCTCTTTTTTCTTCCCACGTTTATACTCTTGCATATTTCGTCGCATGTACTCCTAGGATTCCTCAAAAGGATTGTTGAAAAAATTACCATGAGAGGCGACTGCTAATCTCCTTTCGTTCATATAGGCATTAAAGTCAGGAGACGAAATATGGGTAGTAGCAGGGGCGAAAGTGCCAGTGGTGTTGAGGCGGCACGATAAGAACTGGAGGCTGGTTGGCGAAGCATATGTTCATGGAGTCATGGAATGTGGATTGGTAGATGGAGCAAAAGGGGTAGAAAGCATCAGCCTAGATTAAGTACGAAGCATTGGCTTGTATTTTACAGAGATTTGATCAGTTTGACATATAATTGATCTATCAACGAGCAGGCGCCTCAGCTATGTATGATCTCCGAAGTAGATTGCAGGCTAGGAAAGTAAAACCCTTATTTCTCCACTAGTCCTTGGAAATAAAGCTCGTAAAGGTTCCATCTCTCCACTGCCTTCGACCGCCAACAACTCGTCAGCAGCAATAAGTTTATCTTCCACCTTCTCAAAATCATCACAGAATCTTTCAGCTGCCTCCTCTGTGATCTGTCTCACTAAAGTAGCATTTTGAAGATCCTTCAGATTCTCCATAGCATCCATTAAAGCTGAGGGTAGGAAATCATCGAGAGTCTGACTTGCTTGAACCAGTGCCTCTGGTTGAAACGGCTCGAGAGAGGTTATTCTAAGAAGGTCTTCTTTGGTGTCTGCTAAAGGTGCTAAAGCTTGAAGTAATGGCTGTAAAGCGGAGCTGTTGCGGAAAAAGGAATACTGGTGTTCTATAAGCCCTGTTGCATGGCTTTCTATTGCGTCTTTGATTTCAGCAATGCGTGAAGTCGTGAAATCGAACGAAGCTAGAGTACTCCGTGCAGCCAGCAGACAATTGATAGTGAAAATTAAACTGGAGGGAGGCTCGAGGTCCTTTGTGATAATCTCGCTACCCCTCATAAATGGATCATATGCTTCTTGGAGAATAGGCTCGAAGTCAGCTTCTCGAGTATCCGGCGAAGCGAAGGATGTTTCATATGTTTTCATAATAGCTGTCAGTTGCTTGAGACCCTCCTGAAGGAAGTCCGGAGGCCCAAGATCCTTGGGAGCGACTTGTGCGTCTGCTTGTAAGCTGGTAACATGATCACGCATTAGCGCTCGGAACTGTCGCAACGCAGATTCCTCTAGCGTAACAAAAGATCCAAGGAGAACAGAATCATCTTCGAGCAACCTGGAGAATGTAGCACGATAAAATCCAAGGAGATTGGCGATTTTGTATGCCATGATCGTTTCTTCATGACTTTGAATTACTTGGCCGATTCGTTGGCGGAGAACTCTGGCAACTCCAGTAACATCTCGATCCACCAATTCACTGAGTGCTTTTAATCCATCAAAATGAGTAGATCCTTCGTCATCTGACATGCGGTTCCAGGGCTCACTTTCTAAACCGGCCTGGATGCCCTTTGCGAGCTCATTACCATCGGAAATAAAGAGCACCTCAAGGGCTTCTCTCTCGCTCACCGTGGCTGAATGAGTCCACGCTAACATATCTCCAACATAACGTAAGGGATCATGAGCGACCAGCTCAATAGGCTTTACCGAAGTATCTTCCTCGCCTGCAATAGTAGTGCCAGTCAATGCCGTATAGAACGCGTCTGATAAAATGTTTTCTCGTGCTTCGGCAAAGAAGTCAAGACAACTTTGAAACAGAGAGGGACGTTCGGCCAAAACCCTCAAAGCTCTTCTTATAGAAGAACTAATTTGGGGATTCTCCAAATTCAAAGATTTGAACTCCCGTTGAACCCACCGATAAAGCTTTTGGAAAGCGCCATTGAGGTTTTTTGAAACCTGCTCCATTATCTCAAGGCCCAAGAGTTGGTTTTCGGTTCCAAGCAAAAGCTCGCAATCATTCTGAAGCTTTTTGGCTCTGTTAAGGATAGAAAAGAACCTATCATCCACAGGCTCTGCAGTGGAGGTGAGCAACGCGATATCATCATCTGACATAACAAAGTGTAAATTGAAGGCATTTAATAGTTCTTGCTTAGATTCTACCTGGGCCTTCTGCTTCATAAGCTCAGAAGATTCCTCTAAAACTGGTGCTGTTTCTCGGTGAGCATCAGAAATGTGTCGTTTCATTTCTTCACATCCTTGATTTAAGGTAGCGATCGTCAAGCCAATGCGTTTTAATTGCTAACACAGTTTAGAAGTGAGGATCAGGATACTAGGGCGAATTACATACCTCAGCAACATGGCCAAATTCCTGAATGATGTCACCATTACTTTCTATAACTTCTTTTTGCACATCTAGTCTTAATTGTCGTCGTGTTTCTGCATTGTTCTGAAGACCTCGTTGGTCTAATAAAGATAAAGCATCCCTAATATCTGAATCCGCATATGATGTAGACAAAATACTTGTGACCTTGGAGGATAATGGGTTGGTTCTGGATGCTTGAGAACTTCCTGGTGAATCAGCCCCATCATTTGATAGCGGGTATGATTGTTTGCGTGTGATGAGATAATCAGTGGCCATGATTTTTCATATTCCTGTCGATTACTTTATGTCCCCTTTCCCCAGTTGATTCTGATTGAATTTCTGTGTTTCTTTCTTTATTAGAGTGGGAATGAAGTTGAAGTTCAATTTCAAATCTAACAATGTCTCTCTGCATAACATGGACACATGAACACAATGAGGTTTTAGATTATCCTGCCATGTGGCTTAGAATGACGCTAATTTACTTTTGGCTGATAAGGATAGAAACTTGGCAGATCTACATACCGCCTTTACTGTTTACGTGGGCGGTGAGAGTGGGCTTTACGGTCATTCATTCACTTACTGACTTGTTACTGTACTGTACTGGTATGGTAACTATATTTGAAGGCTATCTCGTGCTCTTTATCTACCATATAACCTCTTGAGTTGCTATTGGCAACCTTTTGACTATAAAAAGACATGTTAAACTGTACGACTTGATTCATGAAATTATGTATCATACTCCAAATGGTACTGAAACTTTCTTGCAGATACTTTCATGCTAAGCTCAACTGTTTCCACCTTACATTCGAGAACGATAGGCTATTGCAGTATCGTCCTCTACTCGGTCTGGGTCCTAAAAACCAACTACATTTCACCTGTATTTCAGTGTACATCCGCTCTGGATTTTGCGAAAGGGTGACTGTATTTCTTTCATCATGATGACTTCGAACCTTCTTTCACGGCTTTTACCATCGAATCCCCAGGGACGGTCAATATACGACGAGATACGTGCTCACGACGAAGCATCAGAATCAGATGTCGAAGAACAAGCGGGAATGAAGCTTGATGAAGAAAACCTCAGGTTTCACGATGATGAGTTGGGGAATCCAGCGGATATCTTCGATAATGAATCCACAACTGAAAGTACAGCCTTTCTGCCCGGTCAACAACAAACGCCTCAAAAGACTAGATTTGATCGAAAGGGTAAAGGCAAAGAACGAACGAAATTCGTACCACAATCGCCGAGACTACTCGACGAAGATATCGATGACGATGTCCCTGCCTCGTTGTTGATTGAGGGACGACACGACCAACCCCGATCAAGCAACCCGAACCAATCTCGGGCCAGGCAGACTGTATCAAAGAGAGCTCAGCCTATGCCTGGGCCGTCCACAAGAGAAACTCGTGCACATTGGGAGGCGACACAAGCACAGCAGCAGTTATACCAAGATGGCGGGCCTACAATGACAACTCCGGATGCACGACAGCCAGCTCGACCGATTACTGGTATATTGACAGGGAGCCCTCGAGATAAAGCAATGTGGCGATGGATCAACGTTACAAATCTCGACAACTTCATTATGACGGTGTATAATTATTTCGAAGGGGCTGGAGTCTGGTGTATCGTCCTTGCTAGAGTTATCCATCTCTTGTATGTTAATCCAAATTCGAGGGGTGTATTGGACTAATCGATCGTTCAGGACACTTATTTTCACAGCAGTACTGACAACTTTTATGACGCAATGCATCGACTACAACAAAATTCATCGAGAGCACGCCCGTAGCCTGAAGGAGGTATTAGTTCCACAATGCACGAAAAAGATTTCCGGATTCCCAAATCTTGCAATTTGGCTACTCTGTTTATATATACTTTTCAGAGCTTATCAGATCTTGACTGACCTTCCAGGTCTTTTGCAAATGCGTGACTTCTATACGTATCTGCTTGAGATCCCGGATAGCGATATGCAGACGGTATCTTGGCAAGACATCGTTGGAAGGATCATGGCTTTGCGAGACTCAAATCCTATCACGATGGAAAAAACTTCGCCGTATAATCGGAAATGGGCCGGAACTCAATCAAAAGAGAGACTAGACGCGCACGATATAGCCAATCGGTTAATGAGGAAAGAGAACTATCTTATAGCTCTCTTCAACAAAGAGATACTGGACCTTACATTGCCAATCCCATTTTTGCAGGGCCGGCAGCTATTTTCAAGAACTCTGGAGTGGAACTTAGATTGGTGCATCCTAGATTTCATCTTCAATGAGTATGGTCAGGTTAGACAACTGGCTCTGAAAGAGTCACACCGGCGCCAGATGAGTGATGGTCTGCGCAATAGATTCTTATTCGCCGGCTTTATGAACGTAATCTGCGCTCCAGTCGTCGTTATATACGTAGTGATTGTGTACTTTTTAAGATACTTCAATGTAAGAACACCCTAAAGCTCTGATTCGAACTTTCTGTTAACAATGTCCTTTAGGAATATCATAAAAATCCAGCAGCTCTCGGATCACGCTCATATACTCCTCTTGCCGAGTGGAAGTTCCGAGAGTTCAACGAGCTGCACCATTTATTCAACAAACGCGTCAATATGTCATACCCTTTTGCGTCCCGTTACCTTGACCAATTCCCAAAGGTCAAGACGGCTCAACTGGCTAGATTCATAACTTTCATGGCTGGTGCAATTGTCTCGGTCCTCGTCATTGCAACTGTATGGGACCCTGAAGTTTTCCTCGGATTTGATATCACCCCAGAGAGATCAATCCTATTTTATCTAGGAATATTCGGATCAGTCTGGGCGATTACAAATGGCATGTCGCCAGACGAAAACCTCGTTTTTGATCCTGAGTATGCATTGCGGAACGTGGTTGAATATACTCACTATATTCCAAATCACTGGCAGGGCCGACTTCATAGCGACGAAGTGAAAAGAGAATTCTCCACTTTATACCAACTTAAGGTTGTGATTTTCCTGGAAGAAGTTCTCAGTATAATTATTACACCATTTATCTTATGGTTCAGCTTACCAAAGTGTGCTGATCAGATCATTGACTTCTTCCGAGAGTTCACCGTGCATGTTGATGGTGTGGGATATGTATGTTCGTTTGCCGTTTTTGATTTCAAAAAGGGAATCGGAAGGGCTTCGCAATTGAACAGGGTAAATGCCGATGTCCGAGAAGATTATTACTCTACCAAGCACGGCAAAATGGCTGCTTCATACTATGGATTTCTGGATAACTATATGCTCAATCCTAAAACAGGTGTACCTGGCCACCAACCCCCTGGCATGCGGCAACAGTTCCATCCTCCTCCAGCCTTCCCAGGTTTGATGTCTCCGACATTGGCAGCAGATTTGCACACTCCACGAATGGGTCGAAGTGAAGTTATTCCGAGTAGTAAAGGACAGCATGGTGGTACACAGCGGCCAGCAAAAACACCCCGGTTCGCACCAAGCGGAGGTGGGGGTTCTCCTATGGCTTCAATTCTTCTGGATCCTCATCATCAACCGTCCTCTGCTGGTTTTGGAGCTCGTAGTGTGAGAAAAACATCTCGATCTCGATATCAAGCTCAGAAAGATACCAATATCATTGAGGAGCCGATGGAAGACGAAGAAGAGTTTGGGAGCGCAGAAAATCCAAGCGGCCGTACACATGGCGTGCATGAAACCGTTGCTGATTTGGGTGAATCAACATGGGAAGTTTCTCCTGCAGGAAGTGCCTTGAAGGGCGGAGAGGAGGAGGAAGATGCCGATGCTGTTGGTGGAGGCGGAGTATTGGGACTCTTGTATCAATTCCAGAAGGCGCAAACACAGGGTAGACCGGGAGTCAGCATTTGATAGCGAATATGGGGATCATGGAGTCTGGGGATGCATTAATAGCATATGTATTAGGTTGGCTTATTAGCCATTTGGATACGGAGGTCACACAAGCATATTTAAGACGTAACTGATATTATGAATTATGACAAGAATTAAGACACTTTGATGCTTTCACTACAAAATCCAGAGTGTTATGGATTCCGCATGCCTTTAAGTAGTTGACAATTGACTCAGAACAGTACAACATTATACATATAACATGGTGACAAAGGTCTCATATAAATTTGGTTATATGAAACTATTCACCAAGGTTCGAGCTAATTGTACAAGACGACTGCTAGAAGGACCCAAATATATATTTCCTCAATCTAGAACGAAGAGTGCTATGAATTTAAATAGGTGAATGAGGAGATTTATAACTTTTTGAATGAAGATACTTAACAAAAGATGGGATTTCTTGACAACATGGGATTTCAAGATGCACAAAAGTAACAAATAGATGCTTGATGCTTGATCTACTAGGGAGTATCGTACCACAATGATGATGCTTTGCATACTTCACCCAGGGTATAATAATATAAATATAATTTGACAATGGAGATTTTCCAGATGACTGACCAAAGACCTCTAAGCTCCGACCTCCGACCCTCTTATCGAGGTTTTATCGATATCAATCTTAAGCCAAGTCAAAAGTCCCCAATTCTATTCAAAATCAAAGTAAATACCTAGGCAACTTGAAATTTTTCAATTGATCAATTTTTCTTTCCTTCTCATTTGAACCCCATCTGGATCTTTGCATTTCTTTGCATATTCCAACCAAATTTGGTCATACTCAGAAGCTTCATATATTACAAAGAACAAATCCTTCTGTAATACGAATCGATCTTTTTATTTTGTTTGGCTGTGGTTCCCTTACAAAGTATCCATTTATACCAACCTTCAAGGAAGTCTCTTTCCTGAAGCACCAAAGCGCGCCAGCAACTCAAAAAGGATTGCGAGAGCGGAGCTACAAGGGGAAAAGAAAAAGAAGGTCCGATCATAACTTGATGATGGTCTTGGACAAAGAATTCAATCTTGATGGATGCAATAAGCCCTTGCCCTTTGGATGAAGGAAAGCTGGCTGCTTGTTATGCCTGTGTATCTCTTTCCAGGTTTGCTTCAATTGCTTTTCTTTAAAAGTCATTCCTTTTCACATGGGCAAAAGAGAGTTTGATGGTACTTGCCAACAAACAGGAAGGAAGAAAAAATATTGAAGAAAATATATTTTGCTTTTGAATTTTTAAGATTTGTATCTCTCTCTCTCTCCCTCTTTCTATTTTCTTTCTTCTCCTTTTATATATATCAATTGTAAAAGGGCTTTTAAAGATTCTTTTTTTTAATTCTTTTTTGGATATTTGTAAAAGCTTCACAAGTTTTTATAGACAAACAGAATATTTTGGTTTTGGTGTTGCGGGAACACGGTACCGGTGCTAAGAAGAGAGAGCGGCCGACTTCGTTCTTTGATCCCTGTTTAGATCTGCAGTTCGGATACACTTTTTTGAATGTGTGTAAAAAAAGCAGTAAACGGGCATCACCATTTTTTGATTTTTTGTTTGCTTCAAACATATCCAGTACAAATAGGAAGACCATAATCCTTTCTGTGCCAACAAAATTCATCGCATATTTTCCATCCGAAGTTTATGATTCATACCTAGAAGCGCTTTGCGTCTGCTCGTTGAATACTGGAAAGCCGACAACCTGGCTCTTCAATCAGCACAAATCGGAGGAGGATCTGCGGCACTGGCCCAAATGGCCCAGCCAAATGCAGAACCTGAAGATGGATACGATGAGTAAGTGCTATGCTCAAAACCTAACATTGTATTTATTTCGGGCGTTGGGGATGTCGATTGCTGATACTGTCAAATAGATATGAATCGCTCCCACCCAACTTTTCGTTGCTTCAGAACATGATGGCGGGCGCATTCGCTGGAATCGCTGTAAGCTAATTCGAGATGGAAATTGGCGTACGAATACTCATTGATGGACTTGCAGGAACACACTGTCATGTATCCGATCGATGCAATTAAGGTAAAATGTTCTCGGTGGCGATCTTAACCAGAAGCTTTACTCATTTTGCGCAGACTCGTATGCAAATTCTAAATCCAACACCATCCGCGGTCTACAATGGCATGATACAAGGAACATACAGAATTGCTACTGGAGAGGGAGTTCTTAACCTATGGAGGGGCATGTCGAGTGTGGTTGTGGGAGCTGGTCAGTGTGAATTTCGGCGAGTCGACAAGCTTCAAAAAGTACTGATCTTGGCTTAGGACCTGCGCACGCGGTTTATTTCGCTACATATGAAGCTGTAAAACATGTTATGGGAGGAAATCAGGCTGGAGTTCATCACCCACTTGCTGCTGGTTAGTAACAGTTGGAACGCCAATGCTTTCAGATATACTGACAACGATTAGCTACAAGCGGAGCTTGCGCAACTATTGCCAGCGATGCTCTAATGAACCCATTTGACGGTATGCCATATCTAAAAATTTACATTGGATATCACTAACTTTTCACTCTTAGTTATCAAGCAGCGTATGCAGATGCATAACTCGAAGGCCATGTACAAATCAATGTTCGATTGTGCTCGTTATGTTTACCGAAGCGAAGGACTTTCGGCATTCTACGTCTCTTACCCCACCACACTGTCAATGACTGTCCCGTTCACTGCGCTTCAATTCCTCGCGTATGAATCGCTCTCAACTGTCATGAATCCCACCAAAAAATACGATCCATGGACTCATTGCACTGCTGGTGCGGTCGCGGGAGGTGTTGCATCTGCGCTCACAACACCAATGGATGTTGTTAAGACAATGTTACAGACCAGAGGAACAGCCACGGATGCAGAATTGAGAACCGTCAGTGGTTTTCGACAAGGCTGCAAGTTGATTCACCGCAGAGAGGGTTTTAGGGGATTTTTCAAAGGTGTGCGACCTCGAGTAGTTACTACTATGCCTAGTACTGCTATTTGCTGGTCCGCATACGAAGCCTGCAAGTAAGCATTACCCCTACCAACATTCCCCGCCAACAAAATTTTTGAGTACTAATTGTTCTTTTCTTCCTTCTCAACAGGGCCTATTTCATCGCACAAAACGATGCAAATGTCTAAACACGTTTGATCGAAATATCTCGACCAGACCAAATGGGCTTGCTCTTCCAATTCCACACTGATGCTTGAATGCTGATCCAATATCACATTGAAGCCCAACTCTACCAGTACTAGCATAAAAATGCCCAACATCCCATGTTACTACGTACCCTATCTAGGTGATCAAAAGGTTCTGGCGGCCCGGACCATAATCATATTCTGGATATCATGAATTTGGCATGAAATACTCATACTAATATCATGAATAGTCCTTCTCTGTACATAATTCTCCTTAGATCTCTATCCATGGGCGATGTCGAAAGTCTCATCACGAGCACTCTTCGGTCATTTGAAAGTTCGTGGTCGTACTGGCGTTCATCTAGATTCATGCAATGTTATGATGATTGCTCGTGCAGGGCTCTAGAATTTAGCTATGTATTATAAGGGAGTCAAAAAAACGGAGGCACATTTGCAGAATTTGATGAATTCAATCTTGTGATTTTGTTGTGCCATATCGGAATATACCTGGTCTTTATGCAAACAAGTGATTAAAGACTTGTGTTTTGAATATGGCAATAAATGTTTACTATATCTCT
Organism: Rutstroemia sydowiana; assembly: GCA_000812895.1. Classification (NCBI taxonomy): domain Eukaryota; kingdom Fungi; phylum Ascomycota; class Leotiomycetes; order Helotiales; family Rutstroemiaceae; genus Rutstroemia; species Rutstroemia sydowiana. The sequence continues at coordinate 1,633 of JWJB01010085.1, read as the reverse complement.
ATTGTTCATAGATGGTGAAACTACATATGCAAGCATGAACACTTGGGCATTACTATCATTAGATCTTTCAAAGGTAGTTTCCACCAAGATAATTAGGAATTTAGGATGGTTAGAGAACAAATATCTAGAACCCTAGGATGAGATACTTATATGTTTATGGTCAAGTAAAGTTTTATTGATGTAACATCAGTGTCATGTAAAGGTATAAGCCGTTTTCAGTTTTGACATATTTATTCCTTAAATCGTCTAGAATATGGCTATGCGCTGATGTTTATAATACATGCTGATGTTTATAATACATACCTAGCCTACGTAAATTCCTAATATAGATAAAGTTTTATAAAATTTATTAGGATTTAGAGAATTTTTAGAGGCGAAGGCGGCTGGCTGATGAGGATGAGCATTCGAGGATCAGGATGAGAATGAGGGTAAGGGTGAAAATGAATGAGGGGTATTATACAACTGTACAAGGGGCTGAAGAGATTATCGGCAAGGATAATCAACCCCCCAGCCCACTTTAATACCTACCAGTACCAGTACCGATACTGATACTGATAATGAACCCATGGACCATGGCAAAGGTAAAAAAAAACCCTAAGAAAAAGAAGTGTAAATGCTAATGTAACTTAACAATCACTGCTAAACCAAATAATCTTCATCTTCTTTCTTCCAACATTCAACATCCAACATAACAATTTCTTATGCCAATAACAAATTCTTTCTCCCAAATCGATGTAAAATAACAATTTTTATTTTCCTTTTCTTTTCTTGATTAATTATAATAATACCTATACCTACCTAGGTAGTAATGGCAATAATATTCTTTACATTTCCAAAGTGAAGACCTAATCATTTCAAGGATAAGAAAAGGGTACCAGTATATGAGTGAGAGTGAATTGGGAATTCTGGATCTCTCAAGTCTTTTTTTCCTGGCAATTCGCTACGTCACAACCCATCGTCTTATATTCGAAAGAACGAGAAAGCGAAGTACCTATATACATGATTCAGACGACGACATAAGGAAAGGAAGACTTATTCTTCGTACGAAAAAAAGGCTCAAGAATCATAAACGGTCCAACATTCATGGGTTATAGACAGAATTATTTAATCTTGCCATGATGCGAAACAAACCATCTTCAGCACTACAAAAAACGTACGATGATGTTTATTTGTCGACCTCGACTGCCATATATTACGAGACACAGGTTAGTTTCATGACGCTATCAAATTATGTGCGAGGCTTTGAGAAGATGATGGCGATTCTAATGTCATGTTATAGGGTAATGAAGCAGAAGCTTTGACAAAATGGCGAGAGGCACTTGATACAATATACTACCACAACGCATATCGAGTTCCTGCAGGATATGTACCGAAAACAGAGACTGAGAAGTCTTTGATGTCTGCTTTGAGGACGCTGGAGTTACAATCAAAAGACCGATCGGATACATTGACCGCCCTCGAACTTTCACGACAAGATCAGAGTGGGGGAAGCACGCCACCCGGTGAGACAAGCAGTGGGAAATTGAGGTCATTCTTGAGGGCTGGACGAGCATCTACAGATTCTACGCCTCCTGGTGTACCTGGCACGATTGGAGAAGGCACAATCCCTGCACTCAGTTACGATTCTCTGCCA
>JWJB01010084.1:0-30745 GCA_000812895.1 Rutstroemia sydowiana | reverse complement strand
AGCTACTGCATAATCAAAAGTTATGTGATGAGGTTGGCGGATGATTCCGAGATTTGTTTTTTTTTTCTCCCTCCTCTTTTGTATTCTATTAGCCAATATAATGCACCGTAGATGTTCTAGATGTTCTTTGCATCGTTCGTAGTCTGCTGTATGCGTGGCAGAACGATATTAGACTTATATATGCAGCGCACGTCCGTGAGAAGAAGATCAAAGCCACAGTCCAATTTTATCGTTTGTGAAGTTGTTGCAACCGAACACCGACTGCACTTGACTGCACCTGACTGCAGGCAAGCTGATGTGTTGTGATTGATTTCCATTGGACCCCACCAGTTGCTGCGAAAATCATCACACGCAAATAGCCGTGCTTCTGTGCTATAATTACTTTCGGCTCCTAATATATTATACTTCAAATTGAAAACCAAGGAAGGTGCCGAGATATAGTAGGTACTATACGGAGTCTGGCAAGCAGGTGTGGCAAGGCAAGACATGGCAAGGCTTGAATTGAAGGCAGGGCAATTAAAATCTCGGAGGACTGCAAGGTACTTGTACCACCGAAATGGATCCATATTTCTTGTCCCTTCCTTATCCTATTGGAGATTTTAAGATAAGAGATTTTCCGGACCATATACTGTATTGGGGAAGATGGGTTGTGATGGCGCAAATTCTGTGGGGTGAAGAATGCCGAAAGCGTATCTGATCTAACGGGCAACGGCAAGGATGATAATTAGCGCGGCCGAAAGGATTCTAAATAGCCGTTGGAGAAGATATAACGGTGCTTTAAATATGTTTGCACGTACCAATTATTTTGAGTACGTACTTATCATTGTCACACAAGGAGGATGATCAGGATCAGGATCAGATAAAGGAAATGATTAGCCCTGCATATCTGGAGATAGTGTTTGAGCTGTAATTTTTCCTATAGAAACAAACTTTTGTTTATGGGGTAACATATTACACGGCATATTAATTGGGCGACAAGGAGCCTGAAGGAAGGAGATGATTGTCAACTTTCAAGTTACAAGGTGGCTCGTTCCGTTAATAAGCTAAGTCTAGCCAGTATAGTACTGTAGTACCCCGCAGCTTGTGCTACATTGCTATAATACTGCTACAAAGCTGACGTTGACTGTTACGGTAATACCTCCGATATACTTTTCATTATCTCCAGCCGGACAAGACTTCAACATCTCCGGAAATAAACTCTAATTTGTATTTATGAAACTTAATGCTACTGCTGTATATACCTACCTGAGTATATGTTTTGGTGGAAATGAGAGAGAATAGGTATCGTAGAATTCTTCACATCAACAAGTACGGACCACTAACGAACACAATATATGCTCTCTGAAGTTTAGACTCATACTTTGTAAATACTGTAGATACAAATACAAAGGTCTATTCATGGAGATTAAAGTACAGTATTCGCTGTATGGGACGACCTCATTGGCCCAATTGATTTGTTCCCCCTCATCCTCCGCGCATTGATACCCGTATCTTGGCCTATGAGATTGCTTTATATAATTAATAGAGAGTTTCAGCATCCCTTTTCCCATAGTAAACTTTAAATGTGCCTTTTGCAGAGTTCAGTACGCGAAGTAAAGTTTAGAGGCCCTATGGACTTTAAATGAGTATTCTGAATTCTAATACGTATTTGCTCGTCAATCAGAGTGGGTTGATCAACCTTAACCGGGCACTGTAAACGTCTTCCGCTGCCGGCAGAGAGTAATAAAATCCTGGCTTGTGGGTCTGTATGCTCGAGCGATGCATGTTCTTGATCGACGGAATAATTCTTTATCATCAAATAGAGTAAGGTAGATATACTCGTTGCTCAATGGGTATATGGGGGTTTGACCCGCTGTATAAAAATTGCTAAGGGGAACAGGATTTGCAGCCATGTGTAAATCTTCTTCAACCTTGAATGTTGACCACGATAGGATAACATGGCGGCAGATTTTCGTGTTTGTGGAGTTGTTCTACTTTCATGCATTGACTGATAATCTCCCGAGCCGAATCGAATGGCGAATTCCATGTAGAGCTTTCGCCAACTCGCCGCGCACTGGCATCGCATTGATAATAAGACCAAAGCGTCTCTCATCTGACTTCTCCTATTTATATTATTTGCGTTCATACATTGTTTTATGGAAAATCAAGAAGGGCTTCAAGCTGCGACAACCGACCTAATTGACCCATTTCCCCGCTGTCAAAAAGGAAGAGAAAATAGCGTACGCACATGATGGACGAATTTCACGTTATTTACATACAAATCTATCATCGGGCGGTGTGATCGTAGTTTGTGAGTCGACAGCAAGATGGGTCTCATTGATTTGTTGTTGATGATCTCAATGACTGTTGTTGACGTTTGAAACTCGTTTGAGATTATCGCCGTTGATATAGCTGACATTGTGAACACTTGGCCTGTGTTTCCAGTACGGGTTAGAATTGTATAGCTAATTAGGTAGTTTGAATCCATTCGATCATGAACTAGAATATTCGGATGACCGCTTATCCAGGGATGGTTTCGATATAGAGGATGTTGCATCCTGGCCGAAAGACCTACGGTACAACAGATAGAATCTTATCTTGTTACGAAGTATAGTATATCGTATGTCTTACCCTAACAATGACATTTATTAAAATGTGGATTTGGTATTCTACCCCATGAACTTTGTGTGGTGAGCATATTACAGGTATCTTTTAGTTTGTGAGAATTAGGGTACGTATGGAAGGACATGTCATGTCATGACTTTTCAGGCGGAGAAAGTGACGTCTTGTTGCTTCTCATGAGGAAGTCGTCGTCTCAGGTAATATAAATCTTTAGTTCGTTAGAACTTACTTAGGGAATGATTTTGTTTTCTCCGGTTCCTGAGCTAATTTTTTAGTGTTGCTTAAGAATGTATCTGACGATGATCTAATGCCTTATTGGGCTGTAGTTTCAAATGCGCGCAGAATGTGTCTAGAATAAGAACCCCTGTATCAAACCTTCTTTACTTGTATTATTGCGTATTTTGTGCCTGTGTAGTACGAAAAAAATGACGGGTATGTTTCAGAACTTAGCTGTAGTTGCTAATGTTGTACAGAATTAGCACTTGAGGTCTAGACCTTTGCCAGTGCCAGTATTTTGCCGGAATTGGGGAAATACACCAAAAATTGTCACATAGAAAACTTTTAATAACACTATCGCACGAGTTAATTTACTTCCCGTACAAGTACCCATACGGGAAATGGCGAGCTTGTGGAATTTAAACGTTAGGCATTGGTGGAGTCCGTCGGCTCCAGGTTTTGTGAGAGCCATTTCTGAATTGTTCGAAGTTCGGCACGTGCTAGATGATAGTCATCAAATTGATAGCAAATTAGTTTTGATTACCACCTATGTGCGAGGCTTTCAAGCACATTGCTTTTGTGCATATTGCATGCAATACTTTCATAGTTGTTGCAACATTATCACCTACTTGAGATAATCCTATAGTACGTGAACTACCACAAGCTTTGTTGTATGGTAATAGAATCTCTCGAAATAGTGTTTTATGGAAGAGTCTGGCGCAATCCTTCATGGACGAAGAAGCTTAAACATTACCCTTGCTAGTGAGACCCCTTGAAAGAAAAACATGGTAGATATGTAACTTCCTGCTTCATTGTCTCTCCCTACCTCACCTCATGCTTTCAAGCCTGGCACCGGGCAGTGTATCTTTGTTACATTTCGCTTCGATATTCATTCCATGATCAACAGCATGACAATTAATGAGATAGGGAAGTATGGACAGTTGATATGAGATTCGTGATCGGGTAGGTATTGAAATGTATTCGGATGATCCGATGGCACCTAAACCTCCGAACATCAACCTAGAATTCAAAAAGGCTTGTTATAACTTCCAGTCCGTTGTTGTGCCAAGCCGATGTTAAGGTGGAGTCTGATAGTTATTAACTGCTTTGTAAGAACGGTATGGTATCCTCATGAGCTACAATGTGGCCTTAGCTCTTAGGTTTGATAGAGTGAGATTCACAGGTACTGTAAACACGAAATTTTCACATTTTCAAAATTTTCTCCACCAAGGATGCCCTGTACCGGGAGGGAACAAGGTTCCAATACGATGGGCCATTCATCTCAACCGGCACCCATCCGCGAGACAAGGGTTAGTCGGAGAGTTGCCGAATTATAGAAACGTTTTAGACCCATCTTCCTTCCCTTCACCGAACTTTACGGAGAAATTCATGTATGTTTGTCGCCTGTCGCTTGTGTAACCTTCAATCATCCGCTCAACTACATCTGTGTAACAAAGCCTCTGCCCCTCTCCTCCCCCCTCTTCTCTCGCACATTCGCACTCTATTACCTCGGCTCTATGCGCGCTGATTAGGGTTTATCTGATAGCTAAATTTGAGCTTGTTCAGTGTTGAGGCCTGAAGGTGGATATCCATACTAAACACTTCCGATTTGCTCAGGTTCATAATCTTTGGCTTAGATCTTATAATCATTGAGATCTTCACAAAACTGATGGCGGTATGTACAGTACGTTGCGAATGGATATTCCAGAAGGGACTTATGTTTCGTTTATTGTAAGTGTAGCCGTCATGAGGACGCAACTATCTAATTTAGAATTAGTGGGTGTGATTATCAATTCTGGACAAACTGAAACTGGAGAGAGACGAGGGGGCGCGAACAAGAATAGGTAACCCGTGAAACAAAACAACTATAATTATGATTCAACGTCAATATCTATATATGCAACGCGTGAGTAATGCACAGTAGTTGCGGAAGATCATGTTTAGCGATTAGAGATTCAAAATCAGGAAATTGGGTTTGGAAATGCTTCATTACCTAGGCACAGTAGTGAGTATGATATCTTCGAACTTTATGAAAATCAATTATCGAATACGAAATTATTGTAAATCAACTTGAAGATGGAGGCTTAATAGCTGGACGGTATAGGGAAAAAGGATACCGGTATTCACTCCACTCTTTTTAGTTTCTACTCTGCAATGAATGTGCTGTATTCCAAGGTCCCAGGTAGTAAATACGGCTCTGAACCTTATAACAGAAACTATTAAATGTGTTACGGCCAATCTAAACACTAGAACTACGGTGGTTCACCAGGCTCTATGAAAATCATTAATAATGAAGTCGAATATATACATATTAAGGTAGGTACAGTAACTATTAGCCAGGTATACCCATGTGCTCCCAGGGGCCTAGGTATTCTTTTACTTGTTTCGGTATAAAATGAAATGGCTTTGCATTGTTTATCCCCTAACTATGGCCTAAAATGGTAAAATTAAATGTTAAATTCTGGGTTGCATTAGGTATCGACAGGGTCCACGTATAAAATTAGCCACTGATAAAGGAGGTAGGGGTAAATATTTCCGACAACTAGTTAGTCCAAAAGTAGTAAAGCTTTTTAATAATTATAAAGTATTATATGTGTGAGTGGCTGGCCCAGTGGTTGTTGGTTGTATAAGTACTCTGCATAGTCTAATCAACGGTATTACGGGGTGGTCGATGGGTTAGAAAAGGATCTCAAAGGGAAAATGGTATGATGTACTGATAGAAGAGTATGTCTGGGTATACAGTCAGTATTCTTGATTCGATCAAGGAAACCATTCGTATATAGAATGATAATAGAGTATGCTCAGGTATAACTACAATACCCTGTAGTGCCATGTAGATTTCGATATCCTATCGATATAACCCTATATTAAATTCAATAATAACACCCAATATTTAATTCATACAGGGACACATGAAAAAAATGTATTTAGTAGAAACATATATACGTAAAATGTAAAAATAATGTCTACCGTTCATAAATAGTAGAGTACTATAATACGTAGGTTCGTAATTGGAATCAAAAACCCTAACCCTACCGAGCCAAGTGCAATAATAGCATCGTAGCAGTTAGAATACCTTCTGGTCTATAATTACCACCTTCACGATCTGCTACAGCCTACTTGTAGATTTATATTACCTATGTGCCTAATACTTTACTTGCCTTATTATTACTGCTTAGATATCAGTGACCAGTCACCTGTCAATCAAACTTCAAGTACTTTCGTTAACTGTTCACCCCTTGTATCGCAAGCCCTCAAGCCACGAGTTGGTGATACCTTAGCTCCAGTTTATTTTTCTCGGCACGAACCTGGGAAAAGGTGATCTAATCCTTGATACAACCTATCTCCATGCCCTTGTAGCATTTTTCCCTATATCTCCAACTCTTAGTCTTTTCAGTCTTGGATTAGCTAGACGAATTGTATAATAAATGCGGAACCCAAACCAGCCGGTTAAAATAGGAAGTAAAGTGCTATTTAGTCTCAAGTAGGGAGTTATGAGAGGGTTTTAACCCCAAAGAAGTATCATTATTCTTAATAATTTGTTGATTAGAACTTATTCTTACAAACATCTACGGAGTAAAGTACCAGTAGTCTCACAAAGTGACTGATTCGTTTGTGCTTACTCTCACCCAAAATCCAATTGGCTTCCTTTAAAAATATCATATCAAGTAGAATGGCGGAATGGGTAAAAGAAAGGAAGAGAGAGAAAACGTGGGGATTTTCAGAAGTAATACGTACTATACCAGTGTATGGTGAATACTGTACTGTACCTAGGGTCTAGACATGGTAGCATCCTCCTCATTCATATTGATAACTCTCTTTCCATAGTATAGTGTGGCAGTACACAGTATCCATACGGTTTGATAGATTGATAGTTTGATAGTTTGATAGTTGCAGATAATACACCCTTGTTGAATTCCTTTCTATGGAGTACTCCTTTACAACTTGCTATACGGTACCTAGGTACCCAGTATTGACTAAAAATGTCATAAAATTGCCAGGTAAGTTGCCTCTAAGAGTTAGATCAAGTTAAATTGATGAGGAGATGAGTAAAATGGTCAACTAGTGCTATTTTTAATTGATATTTGAATTTGAAATGATATTTTTATTTTTTTTAGATTTTTTTACTCCACTCATAAAAACTTCAAGGTTTTTCCATTACAAGACTCCACATTCATTCACTACCGGCCGGATCATCATTATTGACCAAAGTAGGAGGGCTCAAGAGAGGAGCAAAACAGATCGGACTTGATAATAGACTTTCCCGCCGAGATTCATATTATTCTATCCAAATTCATCTATCCAATTTTTCTCCATTTCTTTTGAATGCAAATGTTATTCGCTTGGACAATAATATTCGGATATTATCCAGGGTCACTGGTTACCTAGTACTTTCATCGTGGTGAAAAAAAAGTATATACTCACGATAGTTCCATCTTTCAAATCATCGTGAACATCGTTGTAAACAACAAAGTAACCTTACGAGTCAGAGACAGACCCATAATAACTTGATCCAAAAAAGTTATCACAGATTCACTACAACTATCAACCATACCATAACCATACCTCTCTCTTCACATACATATTGTCAAGGCGCATCTACCTACCCGCATACCACTTCCAAAGCTTTAGTTCATCAAGCATATCCCCGCCATCAAAAATTCACTAGATAACCATAACTTTTACCATCTTTTTTGAAGCTTTCATTCACCAGCGATTATCCTATTCAAGTCTTCAGGAACTCCAACGTCCTTGCGTTTAGAAGTCTCAACAAGCTCTTCCCGCCTGAAAAACTTCCAACTCTACTTCTTCAAGTATGGTCCTTGTTTCGCAACTTTAAATATCACACTACTTCAGAGACACTTTGACGTCGAAACAACCAGCCCGTCGTAAACAACTAGCCAAATTACCTGCCGAGAACCCTTCTTTTTTTCTTCTTGCCTCAGCCACTCGCATCACCCGAAATTGTACGAGCTATATCCAGGAACATCAGCTTTAGTCAGTCGAAGTTGGAGCTCCCATTCATTCATTGCTCGTGCGCCCCACCATTCCGTGTTTGGGCCAGTTCCTCTAGAAGCTCCTTTCACAAGAAAGCACTAAGAGAGTATGTATATGACCTCTTTCCCAACTTTATGCTTCACCCCACCTACCCATCCAGTCTTCAATTCCCTGACTTTTCTCAGATCTCCTCGAGAGCTTTTGTGTAGGTAGCTTTTGTGATCAGTCCTCCGAATTCACCATATCACATTGGGACAATTGTCATTTGTGGCAAAAAAAAAAAACTTCTCTCCCGCGTGTCATCACCTTATCGCCAAGTTCCCAATCTTGTTCCGCAGCTTTTGCGCTGGACGCTTTCTCTTTCCCACAATCGTTTAATCGCCTCCATTGATTTTCTTTGAGATTAAGACTTTCCAACTACAGCAACTGTTTCACACAGCTCTCCAAATCACAAACATAATACCTTAAGATCCGCTATTCCGAAGTTTTCCGTGGAGCCTCACAATCAGATATTTCAACTTCAGTCACCTTCTACCAAGTTTTGTATAAACCCATCAAAGGGCATTATGGACGTCATGGAGTTAGTTGAGAACGAGCAAAATGCACGCCCATTCCAGTGTGACTGGAAGACATGTAACAAGGTATGTACTGCAGCCTAAATTGCACTTTTACGTCAGCTGACGATGAATTGTAGAGTTTCAACAGAAAATCGGATCTTCAACGCCATTATCGTATACACACCAACGAAAGACCATACTCTTGCGTTACCCCAGGCTGTGGCAAGAGTTTTATTCAAAGGAGCGCATTAACTGTTCATATCCGCACCCACACCGGCGAAAAACCTCATCAATGCCAACACATTGGTTGCGGCAAACGATTTTCTGATGTGAGGATATACTTGGATTTCTATGAGTTACAAGCACTAACATTGCCATAGTCTTCTAGTCTTGCACGCCACAGGCGTATACACACAGGCAAGAGACCATATAAGTGCGCACATGAAGGTTGCTTGAAAAGGTTTGTGCTGAGATTATCCCGGGTCGAGACTGGCACTAATATCCAATAGCTTTTGTAGGAAGACCACAATGGTCAAGCACCAACGTCGTTCTCACCAACGCGGAATTCACTCTTCCGAACTAGATGACGGCGAGACATCAGATTCTGAAAGTGGAGAATCCCCATCGACCCCTCAACATGTTAATAGCCAAATGCAATGGTCCCAACATTTGGCCGTACCTGGTGGCGTCGTTCCACATCATATGCACCGAGCGCATTCGTTTGCAGATTTTGGTCAACAACAATTATCAGCAGATGGATTCCCGATACAGCAAGGATACGCACACAGGCACAGTTTATCAGGAGGTGCTCAACATTATGGTCCCGTTCCAGAGCAACACCATGCCATGATGCAAAGAGGTCCGAGTCTACAACATGCATCATATTATATTCCGGAACAGAACAACCCCGGCGTAGCAACCCTGAACACGAATCCTACTCCGATCCAGGCCTATCAATTACCTCGGCAGCAAATGGAGAGACACCCGCAAGAAATGTTACAAAGCAGCCCGAGCAGCTACTCCCCACCCTCGAGGGCTAGCCCAGTCTCCCAGGAGCCTTATTACACTCACAATCCCCACTCGAATCAAGGCGCATACACCATCCATGCTACATCTCCGATCGAACAACAATCTATGAACTACTATCAACAACATCTACCGCAACATCAACATTCGGTGCCGACACCAGTGCAGCAGGTTTCGCATGTACAGGAATACCCTCAAGTTCCTCAACCAGGTCACTGGTATGAACATGCTCCATATCAACAGCCCGAAGTTATCAGCCACGTTCAATCATACCCTCAAGTCACTGCATTCAATGATCCATGGAAGCTTGAGACATACGATGATCCATCGTTGCAAATGCCTAGCGATCGCATTGCCACCTTATAACAATGGTGAAACACTCATATTATTTGTTCGACACTTTGCAAAATCGTCGAAAACAACACACACTCGTTTTGAATCTTTCATTTAGCGATTGTATCATTAACAGGACGGCATATACCCAAAAGTCTGAGGGAACACTGGACTTCAGCTTTGTTTATTTCACATCAAAAACCAAAAAATTTACTCGACTTTATTCTCTATTATTATTCCACGATAATTACGAGTTCATCTGATCCACGATGACTTTCTGAAGAGAATTAGTCATTCTGACTTGTTCTCACTTGTACATTCTTCTATTCTATTTTTCGTCCCGCAAGTGCAGTCTTGCTATTGGTGTTGCACACAAAACTTAAAATGTATCTAATTGAGGTGTCTAGCCACCGATCGGGGAGCTACAATACAGTAATGCGGTTGTTTAATGGCGCCATGATTGCAACGAAATCTATTTTGTTTTTGTTATATACTATTTGTTCGGGCATCATGAAGCGTTTGGGGGTTATTGTTTGTATTTGATGTCATAGGACTAAGGCTGGAGAGGCCATTGTATCAATATTAGTTAGTATATTATCGTCGGATATGATATTGGAATTGGGTATGGAAACCCGCTGTAGCTATAGATGTGGAAAGAAAGAAAGTTCATACAAAGATCCCAAAAAGTTCCTATCTCCTCTGATCACATTGTGAAATCATAACTTTACCTTAATACAGCTCTCCTGAGTGCTCAATATGAAGATATACATTAAACGATGAAAAAGGCTATCCAAACCTCTGAAGTCTTTACATTGAAAGACTAGATTGGGTATATCTACTTTTAAACACCTTATAATTATTAGTTGAATTTAGTTGCGCTGTCAGATTAAACTCAGAATCTATATACTACTAGGTAGTAGGTAGTAGGTAGGCAAGTACACTTGTCTCGGGAGGCAACTACTAACTTGTACGGGCATTGATTAAAGTTATGGTCGGGTCATGGGCCGAGACCGAGAAAATACATGACTAGCAACTAGCTCCCATGTAGCTTACTAATGCTACAAGGTTTCTCAGCCTCATCAATTCGAACCACCAGTTTCGTCTTTTAAGTTTCCATTTTGATGTATCGATAAATTAATACAACCTCGACGGTGAGGCTCATAGATTCTTCTGTGAAGTAGCCAGGTTGCTAGTTCAAATATTATTACAATAAGAACTTCTAAATACAGACCCTTTTTCTTTACGGTGGTGGTTGGAAGGAGGAGTAGTTAGTTCTATTCTGATTCTATTTGATTCTGCCGGAATCATGGCAACTTCATCTCACGGTTTGTCAAAGATGGCTACACCTCTGAGACTTTTCGTGCGCCAAGTACAAGAGGTCCAGCGGGTGAAAACTACTCTGCCATCAAAACGCATGGTATGTAATTCTGATATCTCGACTTGAATTGAACATATCGCTAACGCCACATCAGCTCTCTACCACGAAATATATATCGCCCGCGCAACCATTGTTCCCAAAATCTCCTACAATATCATCGGCTTTTCGAAATGGATTATTCTCTTATCCCAAACGTGCCGCGCTTGGAAATCAAACTTCTGTTCGTTCGCTTGCTGTTTCTGTCGCGCAAGAACGGCAAATGTCCACGTCTCCGCCTTCTTGTCGTCCACAACAGCACTATCAACCGTCTACTAAGGTCATCTTAACACAGAAGAGGTCAATATTTGGTACTAGCGCATCACGGAATCTACTCTCACATATGGAAGAAACTGCCAGCAAGAACCCTGCCAGTGCCACTGCCCAAAACGCCTTCTACCAAGCACTTCTGAAAGCCAACATGCCTGCCATCGTCGTCGAAAGATATTCAAGCAATCAATTCGCATCTAACGCTGCCTGTGAAGCTGCATATCACAAGGCTTTAAGTATGATCGGACAAGGTAATGGCGTCTCGAATGATTTCGCGCCATCAGGAAATCTCAACAACGCTCAACTTCAAGCCATTGGACAGGCAGTCGCAGCCCATACTCAAGGTGGTAATCTTGCTGTTTCTAGCGGTCAAACTACTGGATCTGGCGCCAAAGAAAGCCCTCTACATGTTGTTGTTGAGGAGACCGTTGGCGGTATAATTTTCAAATGGGTCAAATTCTTGTTCTACTTCTTTCTCATCACATATCTCAGTTTAGTTGTCGTCACCATGATCATCGAAGGATTCAACTCTTTCAAAAAGGTCGCTGGTAAGGCTGATAACGAGGCCAAGTCAGAACACCAAAATGTTAAATTCTCTGATGTTCATGGTTGCGACGAAGCAAAGGAAGAGCTCCAAGAACTTGTTGACTTTTTGAAGAATCCGGATAAATTTTCTACACTTGGAGGAAAACTTCCCAAAGGTGTCTTGTTAGTTGGTCCACCTGGTACTGGAAAGACTTTGTTAGCTCGCGCTGTCGCCGGCGAATCCGGTGTGCCTTTCTTCTTCATGTCTGGAAGCGAATTCGACGAGGTATATGTCGGTGTTGGTGCCAAGCGTGTCCGTGAACTTTTCGCGGCTGCAAAAGGCAAGTCCCCTGCTATTGTTTTCATTGACGAACTGGACGCAATTGGAGGGAAAAGAAATGCCCGCGACGCTGCTTATGTGAAACAAACCCTTAACCAGTTGCTTACGGAATTGGATGGATTTGAGCAAAACAGTGGCGTTATTATTTTAGCTGCTACTAACTTCCCTGAGATGTTGGACAAAGCCCTCACCCGTCCTGGTAGATTTGATCGAAATGTTGTGGTGGGCTTACCCGACGTACGCGGGCGCCTGGCAATTCTAAAACATCACATGCAAAAGATCGTAGCTTCCCCCGATGTCAATATGGAAGCCATTGCCTCTGGCACGCCAGGTTTCTCTGGTGCAGAACTCGAAAATATCATTAATCAGGCTGCCGTTCATGCCAGCAAAGCGAAAGCGACCGCCGTTAGCATGTTGGATTTTGAATGGGCTAAGGATAAAATCCTAATGGGTGCTGAGAAGACGAGCATGATTATTTCCCCGAAAGAAAAGGAAATGACAGCATACCACGAGGCTGGCCATGCTTTAGTTATCATGTTTACACCTGGGGCCGATCCATTACATAAGGTAACCATCATGCCTCGAGGCATGGCTCTCGGTGTCACTTTTCATCTCCCCGTAATGGACAAATATTCAACAACCTTAGATGAATGTGAAGCGCGAGTTGCAATTTCCATGGGTGGGAAGGTAGCAGAAGAGATCAAATATGGCCCAACAAAAGTGACAAGTGGGGTTGCTAGTGTAAGTCATTCCCAACCGACTAAAATCTGACTATTCCTGATGCTAATCTCGTTGCCAGGACCTTCAAAATGCCACAGCAGTTGCTTATAACATGGTTACACGGTTTGGAATGTCGCCCCAATTAGGCAACGTGGATTTGGTTTCCAACTATGAAAATCTATCCTCTGGCACTAAGCAAATCATTGAAGCAGAAGTCCGTCGTGTGATTGAGGAAGCTCGGGTTCGCGCCCTTGAGCTTCTGCAGTCGAAACGTAAGGAGCTAGACCTTTTAGCTAAGGCTTTGATGGATTATGAGACACTGGATAGAGAGGAAGCTTACAAGGTTATAAGAGGGGAGAAGTTAGAGGGTAGGGAAAAGGTACCTGCAGGAAATATAAAATTACCAGGGGGTATGGGCCCAGCTGGTGCTCTACCTCCTTCTATTGCCCCTATTCCAGGCAGTCATTCGCCCGACGATAAAGGAGATAAAAGTCCTCCTGGAGGAGGAGCGCTTGCATGATTTGGGAGGTATGGGATAAATGGTTTACTCAACTCATTGGGAAGGCGTTCTTACAATGGTGGTGGTTACACATAAGAATGTGTTGTTCGATTATCAGTACAATAGGCATTTCTTGAAAGCCGGTCCTGTGAAAATGGGGCTGGAATAGCATTAATTTTCTTTTGTCATTGGTACGACGAGATGATCAATGGATAGGAATTGGGGTCTCGCTATCTTATAATGATTAGCCATAGCGAATTAGATATCAAATTCTTTTTATTATGAAGATATATTAATTGACCATTTTGTTACTGTAGAAATGCTTGTGCATAAGATGGTTTCGGAATGAAACTCAACGGCTTCTAACGTATAATGGATATATATCTGAGACTATCAGTTTTGTGATTTATCTACCTAGGTAGGTGGTTAGTGGTTTTAGTAGTTTTTTGGTACAAGTAGTTTCTAAGTTTTGATTTGGCTGTTCATGGGGGGTTGAGCACTGACCTTAGTGCAGATGTAGCTCGGCATTCCTCACTACAGTACAGTACAGTACAGTACCACCAAGTACTCCTTAGTAGTAGTGTGGATATTTTTATTTTTATCTACCCGTACTCTAGTTCTACTCTGTTACTCTAATGTCGCAAGGCAACTCAACTCATTATTATAGTAAAGAAAAAAAAAAGAAGGATATTCCGTACTGGTAATATCTTACATCCTTTAGAAATTTTTATTTCTTGAAGATATAAATTTCCACCTTCCAACTTTCTACCTACTGGTATCTACCTTATATTTATTTGATCAATATTTTATAAATATATATCAAAAGGAGATTCATCCATCAGTGAGAGAAATCTATCTAATATTCAACTCAAGAGCTTTGGTAACTAACTTTTGAGAGCAAGCTTGAACGGTAGAAATACGTCAGTCACAAAAGAAAGAATCTAGATCTATTTCCAGATCTACAACCTCAATCATATTGTATTCTAAGACATCAAAAATCAACAATTGAGCTCACATTAAATTATTTTTATCTTGCGCGAAATCTATATGCAACTCATTACAATATTACGTTGGGAGATTTCTATCTTCTGCTGTCGATTTAGCCCCAAAGGTCGTCGCGAATAACAATGAAAAGGGTTGATAATCTCACCAAGGAATTCCTCGAGGAAATCTTCTAAGGATTGTTATCGGATAAGCCTACACAAAAGCCATGTTTCATTATCTGCGGCCTCATCGGCGCACTCCTTCGACCCCTTCATCTCCAAATCTAGAACAACATTCTTTTGAACCTCCCTCACGTCTCATTGATCACGGTCACCCAGCGCGATTTCATGAGAAACCCGACGATAAATCATTCGAAAATTCTGCGGCACCTCTTCTTCCTCCGATTGCACGAGTTTCTTCAGCAATTTCTGGCAATTCACTTGGGAATTCGAGTTTCGACTCCAAGACACCGACTCACGGACATGAATCAAGAGAACAGTGGAATGGACAAAGAGACGCTTTCGAAGGAGGAAATCAATCGAGATTACCATATGCTAGCTCACGAAGGCCCGATTCCGCTGGAAATGCAGAATCGGGTTTTGCGAAACAATCGGCATATGATTACTCAAAACCACAAGGCAATAACACTCAAGACTCCAACATGAAGCTTCGACGCCCCGATTCTAGGTTCTTTGGGTCCAATCCAGATCCAGAGATAAAACCTGCTACTAGGCGACCTACAGGCACTATACCTTCCCCGCCGTCGAACCAGCCATCATCAAGCTTCGAGCAACCTACCCCACCGCAGTCGGGAAAGACAAGGCTGAAGATGTTGAACCCGATGGCTTTACTGGCTCGACGAAGAACATCTCAAGCGATACCCCAACTAGCACCCGAGTCACTAACTTCAAAGAAACATTTGAATGACAGCTTCGATCCCAGGATTAAAGGCACTGTAGTACACGATTTTAGCGCCCCAAGAAGACCTCGGAGAAACATGTCATACAACGATGTCACTTCTGCAGAATTATTAAGAACACATCCACGAAGCCCTATCCCAGAGCTGCCAAATGCGGATGATTCGTCGAGAACGACAGGAAATCATACACCTGTGTTCACAGAGAATTTCGAAGAAGAGCAGTATCCTCTTGCGGGACCTCATGTACGGAAAGCGAATGATTTATCTGATCTTACTATACCAAATCCTCCTTACGCTAGAGAAGCACAAAGGTCAGTTGATAAGAGTTCGACTTTAAAAGGTAGCGAAGAAGTACAGGTACGACCGCAAGACTTGAAGTGTATAGGCGAGGAGAGATCTCCCTCGGATATCGGACCTTCTGTTCCACCAAAAGCTGAAGATATAATCCCGGCCGAAGCAAAACGGATATCAATTGATCCTGAATCAACACCACCTAAAGCATATCAATCGCCGAGGAAAGGGCGTTCTCGCAATGCCTCCGAGGTCTCAATCAAAGACACTGTTGGATTGCCAAGGCACATGAAAAGCACCTCTTCCAGGTTTAGTTTTGACATGATAGGGGCTGCGGAACAGGAACGATTACTCGAGGATAGGCATCGCCAAAAAGCTTTGGAAAAGAAGAACAATCCTGATGTGTATGACGACCAGCAAGCATACGATGAAGAGGATGAGTTCAACTATGATGATATGATGGACGACGATGGCTTCGAAGAGATGATACCGGGTGTTAACGCTGATTACGATGATGATATGTTTCCTGGGTTTGAAGAAGTAGAAGATGATATCCCAAGACTTAACAACACAACCTTGGAGGAAATAGAAGAGTCGGAGGAGATGGAGGAAATCCAAACTTTTGAACAACCAACCACCTTTATCGAGGATGTGCAAGAAATAGAGCAACCCGGAATATTGGATGGTAATGTCTCGGAATTTACTTTCCAACCATATGCTGTGGCTAGTCCACCGAGTCCATCATACACTCCTGGGACAACAACGACACCTCGCGATTCAAATGGCAATATCATTGGGTTCGCCATAACAAAGACTTCACCTTTTCTTGCATCAGATCCTCTGAATTCTGTTTTCACGCCAGTATCACCCGATGAGAATGGCATCCCTGATTACGTGCAGGCACTCGAATCAGAGGACATTCAAGAGACTGCCATCCAAGGCCTGGGGATAATTACTCAAGTGCCAGAAGAGACATTGAAAACTGTAGAACCAGCATCATTGCCTCGCATTACAGGGTTTGATGATGATGACTTGTATTTTGACGATGGGATCATTGGACAAGAAGAAATGGCAGAGGAAGCGCCACGAGATACGGACCACCAATCTGCTCCAACACCGTCATTTACCATTCAAGGCATCGATGATGATGATGATGATATGTACTTTGATGATGGAATCATTGACCACGAGGAAAGTGCAGAACCGGAAGAATTTGATGAATCAATATTTGATAAAAATGATACTGATCAGTATGGACGACCTCTGAAGCAATTTTCAGCAGCACAAATCAGCGCCGCGCTACCAGCAACCACTGCTAATTCTTTAAACACGATAAACGAAAAGCTTGCTGTAGTTGAAGAGTCTCCCACAAATTCTCCCTTGAGTCCATCTGCATCTGCGAACCACACTCTAGGGAGGTTGGCACCACAACCTTCCTTCGCCGAAAAGAAAGTCACGGATGCTATATCGGCTGTGCAAGCTCCACAAGTTGCACAAGATCTGACTCAAGATACTCTCGCTGCTTATCAATCTGCACTTGCTGCCGCGGCAATGAGTGCAGCCGCGAATGGTAAATTCCGTCGCGATAGCACGCAAAGTCTATTCCCCATAGCGGATCCAGAAGATGCCCAACCTGGTCTAATTACAGACTCTGGACATACGTCATCACATTATGATCATTTCTCTCCGTCATATGATGATGATGATGACTTCGATTACGATGATGCTTTAGAGGATGACGAATTTATTGCCGCTGCTAATGCCGAAGCACTTGCGAATGATCCAGATGGTTTCTACGGACAAGAATTCGGATTCTATTCACAGCCAGCAGCTAGTTCGGCCGAATACGCCAACGGTGGATATTTTGGGCCACGTGGGAATGATGGAATCCTCCGAAATCAAAGCGGAAGAATTGCATCTCGCGAACCAAATCTCACTCCCATCACTGAGCGGTCCGAATACTCTAATCGCAATTCTTTCATGTCGCAAGCGCTCTTTTCTCCCGGTGCGCCTAGCCCAGGATTAGCGCAATTGATGATATCGCAAGAATATGAGAGGGCACCAGATATGAGTTTGGAGGCGCTGATGAAATTGAGAAACAGGACATGGGGTGGAAGTCAGGCAAGCTTGAAGAGTACTGGGAGTGGCGGACACGGGGGTGGCAATGGAAATGGTAGCCCGGAAACTGGGGAGGGTGGAGAGGGATCGAGAAGTCCGGCGGGTGGATTGGCAACGCCTTGGGGTCATAGGAGAAAGGGAAGTGCGTTGAGCCTTGTTAGTGACAAAGATAAGGGGGAGGAGTAGCAGTCATATTTGAGTAGTATGAGATTTCCTTTCTGTTTTCATTTACTCTTAGGTGGATAATTATTCTGAAAGTGGGGCGTGCTGTACTGAGTTTGCCTGACTTGAGAGTTGGGATTAGAGAAAGATTTATACACATGCGAATGTGGATCTGGTTCTGGCGGTTCTAGGTTGGAGGGGATTGTGAATTTATATATAGCGTAGCATGGGGTCTGGAGGGTTTGAGGGTTAGATAGGAATGGAATCTAGGCGGTGGTATGTACGGGTCGGATGGGTGGGGTGGAATAGGGAGGAGGGGGCATAGAGCCATATGGTACTGTGATTTGGAATGTGGAGTGCAATGGAAATAGAATGGAGTAAGGTTAAGTGCCTTAAAGATACAGTAGAGAGATACCTAGTTGAACACATATTAGCAAAGCAATAATACCCTTCTGTTTACACTTTACTTTCTGGAAATTGGGAGGAACGAAGGAGAAGCGGTGATTAAGCTTGGTTGGGCGGGCATCGAATCTTTTCATCTCTTCATTGTTGTTTTTAAACACGCAATTCAAAACCTAGGCAGGCTTGGATATGGGAACGGTAAGTATTCCCATTTAATGAGAATCTTAAAGTAAACATTGTCTTATTTCTCGTATTAAGCTCAAAATCAAGAGAGAAAAAGGGAAGGGTATCAAATGACCATCCCGCTTGGAAATATCGAATTATCGTACAGGATTCTCATTCAACATGTTATCATGCTCGTCCATATATGCTTTCGACCCTTAAGTAAATTATGTCATCGTCTTTAATCATCCATTGGTTTATCCGTCAAACTAACGCCGACCCTAGATTCTGCTTCCTCTCCAATACTTCCTACGCTATCTCGTTTAGATGCAAAGTCTTGACTCATTCGCGCTAGAGGCATGGGTTTTCTTCCTGCTGAAAAGCGAGCAGTTGGTGGAGCTCTTCCAAGACTGTTTCGCTTCTCTACTGCTGGGAGACTGCTTCGTTTCTCCACCAAAATTTCGTCTAATGAATCTCCTGTTCCAGGCATGTAGGTTGCGCTAGTAACACCTGGTTCCATTCCATTAGCCTTTGGTGATAAAGGTGTTTTGGGCTCAACGACTGGACTGGCTTCAGCTGAGGATGGAACCTCGAGACTTTGTCGAACACTATTGCGAGAGTTGGTGGTTGCTGTTGGAGATGTTTGGACTGGGAATCTTGTCTCTGCCGATGGGGGCCCAGAACTTCTATCTCGGCGGTGACCACGTGAGCTAGGTGCTGGACTGGTTGCACGACTTCTTCCACCACCAGCGGCAATAATTGCTCGCTGTCTAGCTTCGAAATTGGCTTTGCGATTACTCTCATCGGTGCTGATCGCTCTGGGTCGTCGGCTATCAACACTAGCTCCGCCAGCGCTATTGAGAGAAGAGGCTCGCTTCAACTCGCTGAAGATAGCATCCTTGTGGGTGAATAAATCGCGAATAAGTCTGTAAGAGTATTTTTCTTCCATTGTCATAGATGTCTCAACCTTTGGTCGTAAAATGCAAGGTGCAAGAATTGTTGCAAGTTGCGAGATATAGGCTTCGTCCGCCGAGGTAAGTTCAATTAATCTCGTGAAATGGGTCATTAGGGCATCCAAAGTGGCAATATTAGCTAGTCTAAGTTGACTTAAAGTATTTTGTAACACAGAAATTCGAGTAGCGTCAGTAGTTTCGGATGCTGGTGTAGAATAGATTGTTTTCATAATTTCGTAAACGTGAGATGAGACCAAGGAGTCTAGAAGGTTAGCAACAAAATCGTGTGAAGGGAATTGGGGACTCACCAGGCAATTCTAATAAGTACAATTTAAGCACACTTGCAATAATAGGTATCTCGAAAGGTTCCAATGCATCTGTACTAAATGCCTTTCCAGTATTGAGAACATCACGTACTCGATGGGTTTGGTGAAGTGGTACATCGACCAGCCATACGCTTCTCCTGGCTTCGTCGCCTTCAAGATCGGGGTATCGGTTATCAAGGAATGTAAGGATCGTGGTAATGAGGACAGGAACTCTTTTTCTATCTCCTCGGGCTCTAGCTTCTAGATCAACACCAAAAGTTTGCTCGTCAGCAGAATTATAATAATTCTCATAAACAACGACTCTTGGCGCAAAACCACCGGTTCGGTAGTTCTCCAACAGATAACGTAGATCACCAAGAGGTTGTACGGTCTCCTGGAAAAGCATCATCTTATCTATGGTGGATTGCAAACTTGGAATGACATTGCTGATGGTGCCAGAAAAGTCAAGGATAATTGTCTTGATCGCCTTTAGTCTGTCGAGCTCACATCGTTCAAGGTATCTCAGGTGCTCAATGATAGCTTCCTCTAGCTGGCACCTGAGATGATCCAACTTCCTCACACCTTGTTTGTATCGCTCATCGGCCTCTGCGGCTTCTCTTCGAAGACGATCGCCAGGGGTTTCGTTTGGATGTTGAGTATTCAAAGGGTTCCAGCCGGCCAAATACTCGGAGACAGAGCCGACGACTGGGGAATCCGCAAAATCCGCGTTGGAGGCCACGGAAAATGTGCGACCGAATGCTGCCTTCTTCTCAGGAACACCAGTTAATTGGAAACCCTTTGGACGCCATTGGTAGTTCATCTTAGAGCTATTTGCGAAAACGTTTCCAACATTTCCAATAAGTCGAAGGAATCCGTGAGAAACCATATCTTGTCCAATACGTTCAGCATGGCTGACGCTCGTAGCTCCCATGTATTTTTGAAAGTATTCCACAATGTCCGAACCGGAAGTTGTATTTTGATATGTACCCAGAATGGGAACCTTTGTGTCGACTAAATTGATCGTCTGTAAGAGGTGTGTTAGAAGCTTCTTGACTTGCTCCATGTTGTATATTTCATCGCCAATTTCCAGCTGTTCTTCATCATCTTCGTCTTTGTCTCCTACTTTAATCTCTGGTATCTTGTTCTTGGGGCTGGTCTCCGGATCCTGGAAGGCGAGTTTGTTTTCCTCCTCAATATCCTCTACCAGTCGACATTTATTGAAGTAGTGACTTCGTAGTTTCTTGATCAGTTCCGCTTGTTTGTCGTGAAGCTTGATACGTGCTTGTAAATCGTCTTGAGAATTTTGAACTCGTGATTCGTGCGCATCACACCAACGTGAGAAAGGAGCTACAACTAAATCTCGAATGCTTTGTGCGATTTTTCGATGACTTTTCGAAGCCTCATCCATCTCGGTCCGTACTCCATCATATGCCTAGAATTTCTGTCAGTGGATCAATCTTTAAGGCCCCACACACAAGCTGCACAAACCTTCCGAACACTTGCGCCATCATCCCTTGAAAAACCACCTTGTATTCTATCTGTCGCAGCACCAATATCCCCCAATTTCATACCATATAATTCTTCAGCCTCCGCCCGCATCCGCGCAATGGCAAGGACTTGCTGGTTCTCGGTAACACCTTGTTGGAGCTTGGTAAATAAGACGCCGAGACCTATTAATGGGAAGCAATGTCAGTAGATGCAGAACGAAGTTCGTAATAGAAACCCCCTTACCAGCTGCGTAATCCGCCGACCAGAAAGAATCCGCGAAACTAGGCATGATGGCAAATGTTCAAGACAACGCCAATAGAGGATTTCTTCGATTAATAGAAATGGACAGGATATTAGGAAATGCGAAGAATGGATTGAAGGGTTCGTAAATATAAAATTTAACTCCTTATTCCAGAACGTGTCCTTCAGCAACAGAATTTTATACTTGAAATGGAATCAAAAATACTGGCAGGGGAAGGATTCAGGAGCAGGGACGTAATTTTGGAGATTTCGTTAAACCCTACTAAGTATTGGTAGTTGAGCGAAGTTGCGCTGCACTGCCTTGAGGGGGAACGAACCACCAGAACGTATCAAAATTTAGTAGTTAATATGAATTATTGAAAGATGTGTACGAAAGTTGGTATGTAAAAAAGAGGATATTTTAAAAGAAAAGAAGTAGTAGGTATACGAGTGAGTAATAAGAAGTGAGTAGGTTATTCAAGAAAGGGGAGGATGGATTTTAAGATGCATAGATTGACAATTAAATGTTTGTTTATTAGAGTCTTTTCGCAACGAAAAAGCATAGTTCCAGCCACATACTAATAGTTTTTAGCGTTACACGCTTTCCTAATTAGGATAGGGAAGGAAAGTGTGAAAAATGAAAAATTGAAGGTTTTTTCCTTCTTTTTCAAAAAGAAGGAATATTCGTTCGACCTTTTTTCCTTCAAATTGTGGTTATTAGTTCCAAGCTAATAGGTATTTAGCTTTAAACACGTGAAAACTTTACTTTTAACACGTGAAAACACATGCTTTTATATATAAATAATTATATAAATATATCTAAAAAGGCTTCCGCACCCTTAAAAGCTTAAAATAACCTCTTGAATTATTTTTTTATTTAAATATAAAATATTGAACAAATATATTATTTTGCGAAAAGACCTTTTAAAGAAAATATTTTATATTTCCAATGTTCAATTAATATTCGACGGTGTGCCTAATTGGGAATAGTAATCAGACTAAATACGCTAAAATGAAGTATGAAAATGAGTTGCGAAAAGACTCTATTACAGACTTTTAGTATTATTATTATTATTACTATTGTTGTCTTTTACACAATATAAAGTTTTATTTTATTATTTCAAGCTTTTTTTAAAGTACGAAGTAATGAATTTTTTTTTTTTAATAATACTCAAATTTCTTATAAAGTCCGACCAAGTTCTCCATTAAAAAAAATTAACTGTGACGCGGGACGAACAAAAGCATGGAATAGCTGGCTGGGCTGTGCAACTAGGTAAAAGTTTGTCTAGGTTGTCCAGGTGAGTCGCTTCTTATTATATTTTTTTTGATTTCTTATTATTATTAATGCCTTATATTTATGGCAATGATTGGGTAATATATTTCTATTTAAAACAAGAAAATTGGGTATTTATTAACTAAAAGTAGTTTAGTGCTTATTTGAAAGAAGGGGGTAAAGGCAACTTTAAGAGAAATCAGATGGAATTGCTCATGACATTTCAACTTAAATCCTAAGATCTACTAACTTGAGACGACCTTGAAAATTAGTTACTAGTTATTTATTTTGCATGTGTAACATCCTGTCTCAAAACACCAATATCGTCTATACCCGTATATCTTCACATCAATTAATATAATGCCATATACCGAAGAGGATCCTTTGTTACCAAAGGATGAACGATCTCCCGAAATTCAAGGATCTCGCCCGCAAAGTCTCCATAATGACGTTGGAAATACATTTAGTGATGATGCCGAATCTACCGAACGACGGAGACCATTCAATGATTTGATGGCTGTTGTATTAGCATTATGTTCTGCTGTTATATTTACTATGTTATTTCTCCCGCCAGACTTCTTCGGTGGATGGCCATTTGGACATCAAGAGCCCAGAACGGTTGAAGAGAGAGTCAATAGGATTCTAACTGATACGCCATTGATAGGTTCGTTATGGCCATATTTGAGAGGAGAACCTGTGACTGATAAAGTTTAGATGGTCATAATGATTTTGCATTGCTTCTTCGAGTAGATTACAAAAATCACATCAATGATGAATTTAGAAATAAATTTGAAAATGGTGGTATGACTGGTCACGTGGATCTTCCTCGATTAAAGGCTGGTAAGAATGGTGGTGCTTTTTGGAGTGCTTGGGCCCCATGTCCGTCAAATTGGTCAAATTTTTCTGACGAAAACTACGTTGATGGTGAGTAAAGCCAATGTAAATAAATAAACCATACTGACTCATTTAGCTGTTGCATTTACTTTTATGCAACTAGATGTACTCGCCCGTTTTCAAGCCACTTATCCAACACATTTTTCACTTCCAGGAAATAGTAGCACGGCTCTCACTGCCTTTAAGAATGGTCAAATCATTTCACCTTATATCATTGAAGGTCTCCATCAAATTGGAAACTCCTTTTCCAATCTTCGTAACTACTACAACTTAGGTGTTAGGTATGCTACTCTAACACACAACTGTCATAATGCCTATGCAGATGCCGCTCTTCTAGAATTAGGTGGAAAAGTCGTGAAATCAACACCACACTGGGGAGGTGTCTCACCCGCTGGCCAAAAACTCATACACGAAATGAATCGATTAGGCATGATTGTTGATCTTGCTCATACCAGTCAAGATACCATGAGAGATGTTCTTGGAGCAGGAGGCAAATGGGAGGGAAGTTCTGCTCCAGTAATCTACAGCCATTCATCCGCCTATGCTCTTTGTCCCCATCCAAGAAATGTCCCGAATGATATCCTTAAACTTGTCAAGGCACGTAATAGCCTTGTCATGGTCAATTTCGCACCCGATTTCGTATCCTGTGTGGCGAATTCATCCAACACAAATGGGCTTCCAGACCTCTACCCACAAAACTCAACATTGGAACAAGTGGCCCGGCATATAATGCATATTGGTGATTTCATTGGATATGATCATGTAGGGCTCGGCAGCGATTTCGATGGCATACCGACTACACCTAAAGGTTTGGAGGATGTGAGTAAGTTTCCGGATTTGGTAGCCGAATTATTGAAGCAGGGCGTGAGTGATGATGATGCTAAAAAGATTGTGGGAGGAAATGTCTTAAGAGTGTGGAAAGATGTCGAGGATGTTGCCGCAAAGCTGCAGGCTAAGGGTGAAAGGCCTGCTGAAGACGAGCTACCTCCGATGTAAAATTCACGCTTTTGAATTTGTAACATAAGTGCTAGATCCTGGTGGTTTGTAGATGTCTTATAAATGATTTTGTTTCGGGGCCTGATCCTTTGTAAGTGAATAAATTAATATTCGGAGAGGGCGGCAAGCGTACCGAGAGACCACTAGTGGGCGTAGTAGCTCACTTCCATAGTCTCAATGAATCAGATCCATAAACCAATTCGCATCTGATATTCTCGCTCCTAAAGTTTGGAATTGTTTCTAGACATTCTCGCGTGTTCATAGTTAGGTTTTGACTTTTCGTAGATTAAATTTTTAAGATGCATTTGAACAATCTAAGCATGCTAGACCGACATGATGGTCAGCATGTGATTCTGTCCTTTGACCAGCATAATATGACAGCCGAACCTCCTGACAGCCAAGTGATGGATCATATGATGTGAATTACTGGATTGGGGAATTTAGAAAGGTTATTTCTAAAGTATAAGGATATTAGTTTTGAATGTATAGTAGTTTGATTATCCTCAGAATATTTTGATACGACCGTGTAACGAGCGATTGGGCGTTAATCTGATTTGGTTTGATACACAATTTTATAAGTTTTATTCTTCACGCGGAAGATGGGTTTGAAGATTGGATTTAACAAGTAAGACATGGACAATGAGTTTTATAAATTTGAATTATCAAGTGATGATTGAAAACTGAAGAGTCGAGGGTTGAAGATTGACTACTGGGTGGGCATTGTTTGCATTGGCGCCCTTTCCTAACAGCGGTCATATCGCATTCTTAGAACATTCAAATACCTATAAAGGGAGCTCTTAGCTTGGGATATACCTAGGCTTTGGCATTCTGAACACTTGGTATATTGTTCGATATACTTTTGCAGGTCAGATAGAAGCGATGGTCCAAGAAAACTTACCGAGCAGTCCAGATGATACCAGCGGAGTTCCTTACTGCTGAATGAAGAAAAAAGCATAGTCTTATACGACGAATATAGATACCGGGAACGATGAAGCACAACCAAGTACGGATATAGATGCGGATGCGTATACTAATGGTACATTTCAACTTTCGTACGAAGGATTCCTTGCGACAGCGGTGGATGAAGTTGGGTGGGGGGGCGTTTATCTGGAAATAGCATTAGGGACACGCAAGGAAGCGCGCAAGCTACTGCTAGCACTGCCTGAGAAACCCTGGGAAGCGAGATGGGCGCTACCAGAAGGACTTCTGACGAGGTAAAGTGCCGCGTCCGGTATTGGTTCAGCATGGACATGCGAATAGGGAGAGTTGAATTCCGATGGTGGAGAGTGTGGGTAAGGGCGCAGATGGTGATAGGGTTCGCTAATGAGTGGATTCGAAGAGGTGGTCTTAGTTGATGGTAAAGATAGAATTAAGGATGAAGGTGGAGAGGGAGGGTAGTAGGAAGTTAGCCAGTCAAAGTATGTCGATGTTTACGAGAATATTCTACGGAGCAGCGGCCAAATAAGTAGCGGGAGTAAAGCAGCGTGGAAGGGAAGGACACGAGGAGGAAGGCCATGATTTGGATGAGCATATATAAGCATGTAAAAGCATGTAAGGTTAGAAGCAGCATACTCTCCAAAGGAGAAAAAGAGCGCTGATTACAGTGTGCGTTTAATTTATTCGATTCTATAAAACCAAAATATCATGAATATATAATCTTTACATCACTGTACAAGCAACTGTAGCAGCTAACGAAGCAACCGCGATAGCCGCCCCGATCCCCCCAAAATACATAGATTTCTCCCCGGCTCTCAAAGATCTCCCTGCAATATTATTCGCCTCTAGACGATCTAACTCTTTTGCTCTCTGCTTTAGATGCTCCAGCTCCATGTTTCTCTCCTTTTCATAATCCTGCCAATCCTCCTGCGTCTGTAATTTCTCTATCCTATTCCTCACCTCCTCTCTCTCCTTCCGCGCTTTGCTCAACCTCCTCTCATTCTTAATTTTCCATTCCTCATGCAATTTCTGTCGTGTGATTTCCATTTCCTCTATATACACTTGTTTCTTATGGAATTGTACTTGCAGATCCACCATGCTTTCTTTGCGGAGTTGGGTCGCGTTAAATATGTCTAGCGAGGCTTGGTTCCTGATATCTTCTTCCAAAAGAGTAAGCTGTTCACCCCACAGTTCTACCATCTCACGTCCGGCTTGCGTGTCGGAGAGCTTCTTCTCGGGAGTATCCAGTTCTTTTTGGATGGCTAATGTGCATTTTGGTTGGCGCATTAGGTGACTAATGATTCTGAGTGCCGAGGTTCGGCCCGAGGAGTGGTAGGAGAGGATTGCACCTCCTGCTTTTAGGGATCCCCACATTTCCTCGTTTTCGCTGAGCTCATCGTGGCGTTTGTTTCCGATGTCTCCTGGGACGCTGTCCCAATGTGTTGTCGCGAGAACTATAGATGAGTAGTTCTCTGAACCGCAGATGGCTTTCAATAAAGTTGTAGCTTTTGCACATGATGCTGCCCATTTAGGTGCTGCGATTGAATGGAGATATACGACCCCATTGACTTGTATACCGTTGTCCTGGGCGGCTGTGAGCCAGAAGGCAATTTCTTTGAGCACATGTAGCTCTGTACGTCCGGAATCGTTGAATCCTGGTGTATCAATGAGATGTACAGACTTTCCCTTGTTTTTGAAAGATGATATAGAGACTTCGACGGTGGCTATTCAGGTTGTTTCAGATGAAGTTGAAGAATGGGGACTTTTATTCGAACATACAAGACTCGAGCATGTGGCTAACGCCAATTTCTTCGCCTGTGCATTGATTTACAAAGGTAGACTTTCCGGCCCCGGTCAGTCCCATTACGGCGATGAATGTATCGTCTGGGCTGTAGTTCAAAGAGACTGTTAGAAATAGCAATCACTATTTGGGAGCTTCACGTACCTGATTATGGGAGCAGTATCTTTTCCATCAGAAAGTTCAGAACTTGTATCGCTACCTGCTTGGGTCATAATTGCGATAATCCAACTTTGCGAGACTTGCTCTACACCAAGAGTATTTACGAGAAGAAGTTCTCGATCGATAAGGTGCCATCATTCTTTTGGTAGGGTATAAACGCTTCCTTACTGCTGTGACACTGTAGAAAAGTGATCTAGGTTCACATCAGTATTACACGAGGGGCTACGGACATTATACCTAAATAAGTCACCTGCTGGTTTCCGGGATAAGACATGAGTATTAAAGCAGCAAATGGGGGCGATGGACACACCACATAGCAGTGCATTAGGCAGCTATAAGCGAACTTAACAGAATCTCGGACAGCATGTTAGCATACTAATTTCTGATCCTTCAATTGAGAAGCCTTCTAGTTAATTATAGAAGAAAAAAATATGCCCACCGAGCAAACCTGCTTGGTATAATTCTTGCAGTAGAATTTTATCACTCGCTTGCTTGATTTTCTTATTTTTCTACTCGATCATGCCGCAAATAAAGGACTGGGAGGTAGGTTGCCCGCAAATTACCTCGAGGGGGAGCTATGTGGAAGTGGGAGTGGATGAATATGATGATGAGTACGATAATGATAACGACGAACATGAAAATGTGACGAGCGCAGCGGAGTCAGTATAACTTCAGTTCTGAGTAGGTCAATAATATAGTAGCTGATTACCACTGGGTCAGAGGATACAAAGATGAAGCCATCATAGCAGTCATGGGTATGACTGGAGTTGGAAAAAGCTCTTTGATCTCCTTACTCTCAAATCAAGAGGTCAAGGTCGGGCATGATTTAGAGTCCAGTCAGTCAACCCTCTAATTGTAAATTTAGCTTTGTTTAATGACTGATAAGATGTCAAGGTACAAGCCAGGCCGAATTTTTCACGTTCAACCATGACTTCGGGTCCGGATTCTTGATTGATACACCGGGATTCGACGATACGTCTCGAAGCGACACGGAAATCCTAAAAGAAATCGCCGTTTGTTTCGGTAATCTTTATGCCAAGGGACTTAAGCTCGATGGTATTATATATCTGCATCGCATAAGTGATCCAAGGATGAATGGATCTGCGATCAAGAATTTGGATATGCTTCAGAAACTGTGTGGGACACAAAGTTTACCAGGTGTGGTCTTGGTAACCACTATGTGGGGAGAGCTTCAACAGCAGACTGGGGGTATTGGCGCGGGGGAGCGACGAGAAGAAGAGCTCAAAAATTCGGATCTCTTTTGGGGCGGGATGTTGAAAAATGGTAGTAAATTGATGCGACACACAGGAGATCAGCAATCCGCGCAGCAAATCATATCTTCAATACTCAACGCCCGAATAAAACTCACATTGGATATTCAGACGGAAATGGTTGATGATAATCTACAGTTAGATCAAACCACGGCTGGAAGATTTCTAAAACGGGATTACGCTGAACTAATGCACAAGTACAAGAAAGAGGGAGAAGAAATCCAAAAAAGCAAGTTGGCAGCTATTGATGAAGGATACCGCGAGATGATTGTAGATATGGACGAAGAGATGTCTAGAGTAAGGGACAATATGGCGAAAGTGGGCGAGGCAAACAAAGCGCTCAAGCTTGACTATAGCCATCTTCGAGATGAAAAATGTCAATCTTTTCACGAGCTAACCATTGCTCACAAAATGCCCTCATATGCCGAAGGAAGCGCATCCTCTCCCCATCGCACCGATGCCGCTCTCGAGAGAACAATAGCAGTGTTAGAAGCTAAAATCCATGCAACAAAGCAGATTCATAAAGCTGAAAAGGAGCAGATTCAGGCACAACAACGAGTTTCTCAAGCTAAAGTTCAGGATATCTCGGCGGAGAAACTCGCTGACATGGAGCGGGAACTTGCGCAGAAGCAGAAGGAGTTGTGTAGTCGTAAGGAGAACAAGGGATGTAGCAAGGATTCAATGGGGCAGGGCAGAGAAGCACGCAAATTACGATGACGACAGCCAACCCCCGTTGGCAAGGCGGCCGCAGGATTTGGCAAAGATGGCGGCGCAGAAGGTTTGGGGTATAAAAAAATATTTGTTAGGTGGTTAGTTACGACGTTGAAAGACATCAGTTAGTCCCCAAGTCCTTTATAGTTAAGTGTCCTATACCAATCCACAGACTACGTCAATGTCTCAAGTAATGTCAACAATTCAGAGTTTTGTCTAAATTATTCAAGTTGAATATTCTGAATGTTCAATCTTTACTTAATGAATCAAATATATTAAAATGAAAGCTTTCAGATTTATAACACATTGTTCATCTTCTACTTAACAAATGAAAGTATCGAAATTCAATGTTCAGGTGCTAGTTGATAAATTAGACTCATGATTAAATTCAATATCCAAACCTAACTTGATAAATCAAACTTTTAAAGAAGCTTCTGTTATATTTGTGGGATTTATGATTTATTTTCTACGCAATAAACTAAATTCTCAATTGAGATTATGTCCAAGAAATTAGTATTTGCAATGATGAGCGACACAGCTTTATAGATATCGGACAGTGCCTCTCTATATCGTTTCTAATGGTCATAACTCATTACATAACCACACAATCTCTATCCACAGTAGACTTCGTCTTCATAGGTGGGTGAGACTTATCCCTACATGTTGGTCCACATTTTGAGCACGAATTGTAATTATCATGGCTACAACTAGTGCATAAGATAGACGGGGAGTAGTTGAATATATAAAGTGAAAATTTATTTTAAATTAATAAAAATTTAAACTTTCTTATTTACTTTATATAAAAAGAAGCTAATATAATCGAAAAATAAAGAGTTTATATTTATTTACTTATTTATATTTACTTATTTATATTTAATTTATTATTATTATTATTATTATTAAAGTGTTTATATATAAAGATTATTTTAATTAGTTTGTTATGTTTGATTGTTTGTACAATTTTATTAAATAATATATATTTTAAAAAAAATTAGTTATATTTATTATTAATATTAATTAATTAAAGTTTGGTTTGTGTATATTATTAATTATTAATATTAATATTTTAATAAATTATAATTTCTGTGTTAATAAAGGCATCAGTGGGTGCATTAAAAATGGCATTACAGCACAATTATCAATTTTAAATAACTTTTCAACGTATAGGAGTATTAATATTA
>JWJB01010083.1:0-52967 GCA_000812895.1 Rutstroemia sydowiana | reverse complement strand
AACCCTCTTCTTATCCCATCCCATATTCCTCCTCCCCATCCTATTCCCTTCTTCTTATTCACTTATAATCTACTTCTCATTATCAAAAACACATAGTACACGCATACTACGGTGCACACTTCTTCAATTGGAAAACTAGTACTGTTTATTTTTTAGGATGAAGAGTTCAAATTCTGGGGTGGATGGGAGTTTTTGTAGACTTTTTTTAGGCGGGGGGAGTGGTGCGAGAGGGGTGCGTGGTGGAGTGGATGAATAAGTGAATAAGAAGAAGGGAATAGGATGGGGAGGAGGAATATGGGATGGGATAAGAAGAGGGTTTGGAAGGAAGGAAGGAAGGAAGGAATAGGGTGTCTGAGAGGGGGGGATTCAAAAGCAAGATTTTTGAAAGAATGAAGGGAGGGGTAAGAGGAGAGGGGATTGTTGACTTGACGGTTTGAGAGGGGGTTGCGGATAGGATTTGAAGGGAATAGGGAGGGATTTGTTGTTGATTTTATGGATTTTGATGCGTTGTTGTTTTATGTATTTGGATGTGTTGTTGTTTATAGAATTTTATTTATTATTGTCTTTATATCTCTTGTTTTTAACTTCTCATCCTATATCACTCATTCTATATATTTTTCATATTTACCTCTCACCTCATATTCTTTGAATACTGTACGTTAACTAAATACCTTATCCAACCAAATATATTTATCACACCACAGAACACACACCCTGCATCAAAGCTCTTTCCATTTTTCGTAGTTATTAAGAATAAAGAATTAAAATTCTGTGGTGGATGGGGGTTTCTTATAGATCTTGTCTTAGGCAGGGGAGAGTGGAAAAGGAAGGGGCATGAGAGGAGGGAAATAAAGTGAATAAAGACTAAACTAGAGATAACGAGATATGTATACTGTTAGATGAGAAGAGGGGAAGGAAGTGGGGTAGACTAAATATAATAAAATATAATAAAAGAGCGGTTAGTTGGAAAGGAAAACAGTCTTTGGAAGAAACTCTTTTTTTTTTAAAAAGGAAAAGAACAGAAGGAATAAGACGGGTGGGGCTTGTTGACTTGGTAGTTTGTGGAGGGGATTTGGGGATTGGATTTTGAGGTGAAGAGGAGAGAGAGGAGGAGAAGAATAAGGGTTCCATAACTCTGAAAGCTAATATTACATTTTAGATAAAGATAGCATGCGTGACCACTTCCCCAGTCTGGGGAAGATATAACAAGACTAAAGACTGTGGCGCAATCATTTATCAGTTTATCAGGGATATTTTGGCCCAGAAAATGGATACGGCATTTGGATGAATGGAATGAATGATGAGGTATGTCTTCCATATACAAACTGATACTATACGGAAACTAATTATACGTAGCGTTGTGGATTCGGGGTTGTTGTTGGTTTTATATATTAACTTTCGTTTTATCTTTATTGTTATTGTTTTATATCTCTCACCTCATATTTAACTCCATATCGCGTATCTCTCATCTCTCGGTTCTCATCCTTCAACATTCCATTAACATCCCCAGTTGTTATCTCCCAATAAAGCACACTCACAGCGCACCCACAGGCACAGAACCGCACTTATAGCACCACACCCAGAGCACAGCACACAGCACACATGACCTCGTTCTCTCGGACGACTGTTTTTTCAATAAAGATTCAAGTTCCTGGGTGGATGAGCGGTTTTTATAGATCTTTTTTAGGGGGGTTGGGTAAAGAAAGAGGGGTGTGGGGGTATGAAACTTGAAGAGAGGGGATAGATGTGTATGGATGGATGGCCCAGGAAGAAAAGGAAGAGCGTGTTTGGAAGGGGCTCTTTTTAGGAGAAAGGGTTGTGAATATAATTTGGAGAGGTGATGAGGGGAGAGGAGAATGAGGGGGGGGGGGTTATAGATGTTGGTTTGTTGTTTATTGATTTTCATTTTATCTTTATCATCACTCATCTCTAGCGTCTCATCACTCAACTATCCTCTGGTTTTTTAACTCTCATCCCTCAACTACCATCCCATTATCTAACCTCTCAACAATCCTCCTCATATCCTCCCCTCCTATCTCATTTGCATTTGGTGTAGGCAGGTTCATTTGTCCCTCTTGCCGCGACACAGACTGTGCACGGAATGCCTGTGGGTTAACAGTGGGATTCTTGTTCCCATGCTGTCTTTTGATAAAGTGTCTTAACACTACTGTAGATATAAAGTCTGGCATTGTGTTTGCTCTTTATAGAGTGTGGTAGGTGGAGGAAAAATGAAATATGTAGTGGTAAATGGAGAAGGAAAGAAGTGAGGGGTTGGGATTCACTTGTTTGCTTACTGTTTGGTATCTGTCATTTTCGATTTTAGTATGCAGCGGGGTATGTATATCTTACCGTAGAATGGGTGATAAATTGACTTTTTTGTCTTTAGATATAGTATATACATTTGGGACCTGGCTTGGGTTGGTGAGTTGGATAAAGAATCAATAAATAAATAAATCAGTACTTTCCCATGCCAAACTTGTACCAATACACAGAATTGACCAGCTCATGGACTGAATAATTCACCATGCCCTTGTTATCCGCATCTCCTATATAGGAAATATAATAACAAAACAACAAGCACCGCGGATACGGAAGTTGAGAATGCCGAATAAGTGCAAGGTGAATAGCAGAGAAGAAGTAGACACGTGAGAGGAAGTAGACACGTGTAAAAAAGGAGAAGATTAAGGGCGAAGAAAGGTATAAAAAGAACCCTTCCTAGGGTTCTTGCTACGACAGAATTATAGACACGGTCGAAATTGTATACCACCAAGTTATGACAACTGGGTATACACACATCATGGAAGAATTGTGCTTTTTAGGCCGGGGTTTAATGGAAGAATGATGTAGAATAGGTGGATTAGATACGTAGGGAAAATATACCTTTGTACTATGGTCCCTGTACTATGGCCTCTGTACTATGGCCTCTGTACTATTGCCTCTGTACTGTACTATCGTTGATTCTCTTGCAACCATTTATATTATGGAGCTACATTTCACCGAGCATCAAACCAAGACTGGTCAACGATACAACTTTCCAAGGGCGTGGCAATGTGGTTGTGTTGTGTATAGTGTTGTGTCATGTGGTGTATGTAGAGAGGTTGTGAAGTGGGTTTATGATGGGAAGATAAAAATCATGGGATAGGATAGAGTTGGGATGAGATGAGACGGGTACGTCGTATTGTTGTTTATTTGTTATTGTTGATGATTGTTATTATTATCATTGTTGTAATTTTATCAACCTCTTATATTAATTGCCATCTCATCTCAATCCATGTATCACCATCCCTTTTCCATCTATCCATCCATTCATTTCATTCCTTCTGTCTTTTGATCTCTCATTCAAACTCCCCATACAAACTCACTCCAGCACACCTTCAAATCCCAATCTCTCCAAACCAAACCACAAACTCAGCTTTGCCCCCATATCTCCATTTTAAACGCTTTTAGAACTCGTTATGTATCCATTCCTTGGATATTTACTCTTTTTATACCTGGATAGATGCGGGATTGGGAAGAATGGGTTGAGGGTGGGAAGTTGTGATGGTGTGTATATTCACTGTTCCTAATGCTATGTTTAAATAGATATTAATAGTGAATAAAGAAAATTATTCATATAAAGTAGAAATAGATTCTCAAAAGTGAAAAGGGAGGCAGGTGCGTGGGGGATGAATATTATAGATTCTGGGTAGGTGGTGATTGAAAGTAAAATATAAAAACCCCCTTTACATACTCAACTTGTATCTTCTCTTTAATATCAAGATGTCATACAGCACTAATCTAGTTCTATTGTTCACCGCCCTCATATGCGCACTGCGGAACAAATAACTAAGGGAGAGAGGAAAGGTATAAAGGAAGCTTTACACGTCCCTCTCCTTACTTTGATATTAACTTATTGTAGGGCAGCACCAGATCCAAATGCCTTACTGTCATTGTTCAACAAGCTCAAGAGAGAAGTGAAGAGGGGAAATGGCATGGCATGAGATAGGTATATATTGTTGTTGTCAATAATATTTATTATCAAATCTAACAACTATCACCCCATCTATTCCCTTTTTCATCGTCCTCTTTCCAGCCAACTATTGATCCCATCCCATCTTATTATTGTCATCTCATATATATACACCTGATACTCCCCCCCTCTCATCTTATCCCTTTTCATTGTATCTCTTATGTATACCTCAGATATATCTTTTAATCTTTTTAAATTGAATTATATGCTTTATTTTATTTTAAGTCTGACTCCCAATTGTTTCGATTTTGGAAATCATTGCGGTTGTATTTTTTTTAAACTTTCAGTCTTTTTATATTTAGAATTTGAAGTAGGTGGGGGGATAGATGCGGGGTTGAGAAGGAATAAGGTGAGATGAGTTGGAATGAGTGAATTAAGGATATGGATATGAGTGATTGAGGGCATGAGAATGTGTGATGTGGTGAATATTTAGTTTAGTCATTTGTATACCGAGAGATAAGCAAGTTACTCAATTCGTTTTATGGACTTATGATTCACCACCATCACCACCATCTCCCACATCTCCACACCCCCAACATCCTTTAAAAGAATAAAAAAAAAAAACCAAGGAAGTAATTAGAAACATAGGAAAACAAGCAAGTGTGGGGTAGGTGCGGTGCAGGTGACAACTATGAAGTAATCAAGAAAATAAAGAATAAACAAGGAAAGTAATCAAGACAGGAACAAGAGAGGGGAAAAGGGACAAAAGGTATAAAAGGAAGTCTTCTCAACGATGTTTTTGCTGAGACAGAAATCAATTATGCTGCATAACTATATTGAATGGGGTTGGGGACTTGAGCAGGAAATTCTGTGGTTTTGGTATGAGTGTGTAGATCATGTGGAGGGTGTTGTGAAGAGAATTTTGAGGGGGGCTGGGAAGCTGGTTTTGAGTGGAAGGAGAAAGGGGAAGATGGGTTTTTGTTGTTGTTATTTGGATATAATTTGTTATTGTTATCCTTCTTATTCTTTATTACTTCTTGTACCAAGTACCATCTCATCTCAATTCTCTACCATTATCATGTTTTTATCTCATCTTCCCTCATATTTCAAGCTTGTATAAACTACAATCAACACCCTTCATTTCCGTCCATTCAAAAGCCTCGAATATTCGGATTTTCATATTCCCAACTATAACCTATATCCACTCCACTACCAGCCATCCCATCCTACACACAATCAACCTGTCAAGAAATTTTAGATATTGGTCAAGAATCTTTGAGAAAAAAAGTTTACGTTGGGAAGGGGAGGGCTTTTTATATTCTTTCTGGGGAGGAGGATGAGGAAGTCAGGAGGTGAGGGGGTATGTGGTGTGGAGTGGTAGAAGAGGAGAGAGGAATATGGGGGGATGATGTGGACAAGTGAATAAATTTATTCGTTATGCTGAGAATTCATTATTTGATTATGCAGTTTGAAGAGAAGGTGATGAATGGATGAGGGTAAGGGAATGAGAGATGAGATGTATGGGTTGTGCTGTTGTCGGTATTTATTATTATCCTCATTCTTGTCCATATATATCATCCCATTTCAATTCTCTGATCATTATCTCGTTTGCATACTATCCCCTATCTCATCCCCTCCTACCTCATCCCATCCCATCCCATACACCACCTCAACTACAAATATCCAATATAATACTCAATCCTCCACCCCCAAACTAATTTGACAAACCATAAAAGGTTTCCAACTGCTTTTCATACTATTACTAGAGAAGTTGGTATGATGTTCTTTTTGCTCTTTTATAGATATTGGGACCTGGATAAGAAGAGAAAGAGGAGGGCAGGGGTTAGGAATGCAAGAGTGGGAATAGAAAATGAGAAGGAAAAATGAGAAGGAAAAATGAGGAATAAGAAGGATTTGTATTCACTGACTTACTTATTGCACGGTATATTAATTCACTTCATTCGACTCGAGATCTCGGTCTATATATACTTTAAGAATTTGGATTGGGTTCTTGAGTTGGAGTGGTAAGTTATAGGAATAATATAATCAATTTATTTACTTCCTTCTATTTTATCTCAATTTTTGAAATGACCTCCTCAGCTTATAAACCATTTTATGATTCACTATTCCCTCCACTTCTCTTTCGCATCAATCACCTCCATCACCTCATTCATTCATTCCCTCTACCCACTATACAATTCGAATGATAAGACAAAATATGACTAAATCCACTACAGGCATGTAGTGTATGGATAATACTGTATGGTGAGAAGTAAAGAGGGGAAGAATATGTAGGAGAATAAGAAAAAGCGGGGTACGGAGTACAGTATGAAGAGAAGAAGTATAAAAGAAGATGTCCCTCAATTAAAAATGATGAACCATGGACTACAAATCAT
The DNA here is from genome assembly GCA_000812895.1 of Rutstroemia sydowiana. NCBI lineage: Eukaryota > Fungi > Ascomycota > Leotiomycetes > Helotiales > Rutstroemiaceae > Rutstroemia > Rutstroemia sydowiana. The sequence continues at coordinate 46,622 of JWJB01010083.1, read as the reverse complement.
GTTTCTGGAGGAGTCAGGATGTGAATCAATAGAGAGGGTTGGGATTCATAGAGTGTTGTGTTGGCGTGAGATTGATTGATGTTATGAGGTGTGGATGTGTTTTCGAAGATGCCATTGGGGTTGGGGAGGGAGGGGGAGGGAATACGGGATGGTTATTTATTTATTATTGCTATCATGTTTTTATAGCAAATCCTTCATAATCATCTTTTTATTTATTCATTCATCTAATCCTATCCCATCATATCTTATTAATCTCATCTTATTCCTCCTATCTCTCTCATTCCATCCTCAAACAATTCCTATTCTCAAATTTCTATACTCCAAGCATTTATAAATTGTACCGCACCTTTTGCCTCACCCAAATCTCAAAAAATTAACCAAAGTCTCATATCTCCAACCACAACCCACGTCCGTTGTACTACCAGCCATCTCACTACCAGCCAACTCATCTACTCCTGGATGGTAAAGAATTAATTGAAAGTTTTGTGATAGGAATATTGTTCAAGATGGAAGGGCTTTTTATAGCCTTTTCTTGAGAGGAGGGAAAGAAATAGAGGATGGGATGATAACTTTTGTTGTTGTTGTTTGAATATCATCGTTATTGTTGTCATTATTATTAACTTCTTCCATCAACTATCGCCTCATCTGATCCTATTATTATCATTGCCTTCTTCCATCCACCATAATTATTTCATCCCTCAATCCATTCCCCATACTCGTCCCATATCCCATCACTCATAGCCTCTTTCCCTCAAAAATCTTCATTCCAAACCGCTATGTCCTATACCCCAAGCAAACATATAGATTATGAAGCTCCCACACTCTCAAAATAGATCAAAGAATTAGTCAACATTCTCCTCATTTGTATTCTTTCCAAATGAGTGTTGAGCTGTTGCTGAAAGAGTTGGCTTCAGGATTTTTTGGTTCTTTTATAGATGTTGGGAGTGGGGAGGGTGTGGAGAGAAAGGCACGTGTGTGAGGAGTAAATTAAGAGGAAGGGAGAATGGGGGGGAGGATGAGGGGGTTTGTATTCACTATTTGAGATTATTGGATATGGAGGGTGGATAATTGGTGGCTTGTTTGAGATTGGTTGGTGTGTTAATAAAACGCTAAAATCAACCATCTTTACCCCACCCACCAATTCAAGTTCCAATTTCAGCTGAACTTTCAATATTGGAAATATCTGTAGTATCCAAGGTATCCAAAGTATCCAAACTCGGATTAGATAAGAGACACAGAGTGAATCTTGCTTCAAATCAGAGAGCGGGATTGCATTACGTGGTCAGGGAGAATTAGATATGGGCGTGCTATCAGGTATAAAAACCCTATCAGGGGATTCGAATTACGGATCAGTATTAGCGCTAGAGCACGATGTGGACGAGAGCATATGTGATGTGTGATGCTCTACTGGCGTGTATAGGAGCTTGGGATTTTAATGGTAAGTTTGAAGAGATGATTGTGGATGGTAATGTGGTGGTGGTGGCTGTTACATCCATTGACTTCGATCCTAAACCCGCAGCACATCTCTGTCGATATCCTTTTGTTGTCACTATATTTTCGTATTCATTGTTCTCATCATACCTTAATCCTCATCACAAGTACCATCTCTCCATCGATTCCTATTCATCTCTACACACTCACTTCTCCTCACATTCTCTGTTTCCAAACTCCCTATCCGCCTGGCCAAACCCCGTGATCAACATCTTTCATACGGTAGATCACTTTACCGTAAAGCCAAATCAGCATAACCAATTTCGCACACCTCTCGGTACAACTGGTAATTTCATGCTCCTTCTCATGCATATTTTTTCGGTTTGAGAATTGTTTACTGTCCTGAGAACCAATTGGGGAGGTATTTATACTTCTCGTAACGGGTGGTTCGGTATATGTTATGTATTTAGGCGTGTATATTACTCCATTGAAACGTGGTAACGAAAGATCGAATGGTGCAAGAGCGGGGCCGATTATTCACTTACCCATACTTCCATAAAAATAACCACGAAAAGACCTCGAATTACGTGCGAAATACTCCACAACAGTGAATCGGATATGTTTCACCTTTACTTAATCTGCAGTTCGTTTTGGGGAAAGAGATTTCATTATCTTATAAAAGACGAGAAGATATGCAAAGAAGGACTTGCCAGTCGCGATAATATCTGTCAAGATGGGTTAAAATGTGGGATGTATGAGCGAACTGCCAGTGCTAATGGAGAGCTTTCTGGGTGGAATGCCATGCCTATCTATGCCTGTTGTTAAAGACACTACTAAGCCGAATGAAGAGCCACGCCTGACGTTTAACTATGCGAATGTTGTGGAATACCTTCCGGGGTGCTTTCTAGAGCTGATGGGTAAAACCCATGACTACCTGTCTCATCCCTCTCACCGTGTATTCGCATCTTTCGACCTCAAACATGGCTACTGGGCTATTCTTTTAATAGCTGACTTGGTGTTATACTATGATAGGGATGGAATTATTGGTTTCTTTGAGGAGGGAGGGAAGGGGAAGGTTGTTTACTGCGGTTGTGGCGCGTTTGGAGTTGTTTGTGTTGTTGGTTCGGGCGATATTTTTGTTGTTATTAATTTCGTTTTGATTTTGAATTGGCTTCGACCTTGCAATATTGATCTGGATTTGTATTGATCTATTTGTTGTGTTTTGTTGTATTCACCTCGTCACTTATCATCTTTTCCCAAGAAATAAATTCTACTCCCATCATCTCATCCCATCATTCCCATTCCACCTTCATCCACTCATCCACTTCTCATTCTACCCAACCCGTCCCGTCCTATATATTATACTCTCCACACAATACTGTACAGCAAGTTCAAGTCCAAACCAGCATATCCTTAGATACAAACGACAATCTCATTCCTCTTAATTTCGTCTTTTGGCGCAGTCCTAATAATTGTTTATTGCCCTGAGGTGCAATTGAAAAGATACTTATACTTCTCATTCTAATGATTAATGCACTACATACTCAATCATCTATCCCCACATATTCACAATAACCAAACTTGCAACCCAAAACCCAGAACGAAACAAAACAAAAGTGAATTAGAAAGACGAGATGCGGGGTTCAATCAAACAAGCTTGAGTTAGCCTAGAGAGGAGTGTGGGAATCGGGTATAAAACCCCATTAAGAGTGTGTAGAATATTCAGCAAGAAAGAAGAACAGAGCTTGTCTGAACGTAGATGGTGTCTGATGCATTTGTGTAATTCATTACGGTATAGATACAATAGTCTATTTCTAATTTGCTTATTGAGATAGAGTCAAGAGGGAGGTGAGGCGAAAAGATGGGGGAGGGGGATTTGTCGTCGTTGTGGTGGGTGTGATTGATTTTTCTTGTTGTTATTGATTTAATTTTCGTCTTACCGTGCTACAACTAATTAGCTTCCTAATTTTTTTTTTCTTTTCTTACCGAGATTTTTTTTTTGATTGCAAAATTTTATTATTAGTACTTTATTAAAAAAGCTTATAGGGGTTAATAGCCTAAATTTAAGCAATAGGCTTAAATAATGTTTAATTTATTTTTATTATAATAATAATTTATAAAGCTATTACAGTTATTAGATATTTAAATAAACAATAAAAGTATATTATATTTTTAATTTAAATTATTAATAATTTGAATTAGGTATTTGGTTATAAAGTTATTTATAAATCAATTATTCAATTGCATATTCTAATGATATTCGCAAAAAAAAGTTTTTGGTAAAAAAAAAAAAATTAGGAAGCTAGTTGGTTGTAGCACGGTAAATTGACGTTGAGATTCAACTTTCATCTGGAATACCGGTATCTATTTATTTGTTAGTTTTTGTTGTATTAATCCATCAATTCTCCTCCAACCACTTCTCCTCCCATCCTCTCGTTCGAATTCTCTCTTCCCATCCCATATACAGAAACCAAACCACCCATCAAACTCCCTACCTGCCATCCAAACTATACATTCCATCCTTCGCACAGTCACCACGCGGTAGCAAAGTCAACGCAGCACAATCACACCCTAAAAAATTTGCAAACTCCATACCGAAAGTTTTTTACCTTTCTGAAACTCAAGTGGAAAGGAGAGGTATTTATATTTCTTGTGATGGCATGATATGGTGTTCGTGTTGTATACTACATGTATATATCCAGATGTTTATTGGGATTTAGAATTGGTACCTGGAGATAAGCATTCACTTCTCCGTTATGCATCCACCAATGGATGATGGATGTGGGATGTATTCAGTGCATTATCTCCGCAACCTTTCACTTCTTTATCTTCAAATTTGGAGTTGTAAGACTGCAATATTGCAGTAGGTATTCAGGGATGAGGAGTGGATGAGTCTAGTGGGTATTGATTCACTACCTCCCAGCACCAAACACATCACTAGACTACAGTCTGCAAACCATTTCCCTTAACTTATTTCCCCAGCATGATGAGATGACACCAACCAATATCCCCTCTTTCCTACTACTATTCACTTCCCCATTCAATATCCACATCACAGTAGCAGAAACCAAGATAAAAAGCTACCGACCTTCCACAATCTTTCAACTCCAACCCTAAGACCATCAGAGTAGGGAGCAGCAGGCCATTGAATAGACTCTGACTTCATTGATCTGTTTAATACGTTAGTTGTCGCTGGTGATTGGTTGAGAAATTAGAGAGCTTGTTTGAGAGGGAAAGTATCTATATATTTCAATCTTCCTACCTTCTTTCCTTCTTTTCTTTATGCAAGAGCGAAGCTTCCAAAACACTAGAGCAACTGAGGTGTGGATTTAGGGGATAGAGATAAGGGATTGGGTCAGGATGGGGTACTGGGTTGGGATGGGAGTTTGGCAGTTTGTATGGGATGAATGTATGGGATAAATGACTTTTTCTTATTAGTCTTGATGATTCTCGTGTTGTTGCTGCTGCTGGTTTTAGTGCAAATAGTCTTGGGTTCGACTGCGGGGTTGGATGTATGTATGTAGATTGCTTTTAGTTTGAAGAAGGTGGTGTGGTATATGCTATGTTCTACTCATCTTGTACGTACTGTCTTCGGAGCAGTTATTGTTACAGACGCGGACACTCAAAACCACAACAAATTTAACAACAACATACATTGGGAATGTGGAGAGTGCAAATTTATGCGCTTTATGAGCGAATTATAAATATGTAAAATGTTTTTAAAAATAATGGTTTTTTGATTTTTTAGAAATTTATTAAAAATTTGTTGAAAACTTTTGACACATTTGTATGGTCGGAATTTACTTTTTTATGTGCCAATGCCCGGCCCGGTATGAATAGCCGAATCGGCACATTTATTCCGGCCCCTTAGCTTGGTTAGCCTGGTCAGCTTAACCAGCCAGGTCGGGCCCCAAAAACTTTTGACACACAAAAAAAACTTAAAAATTCAATTAAAAAAGAACTAGTAATCGGATTCTACATTTTATTGCAGATTTGAACTCCCCTCATTAAGCGCCACAAAGTGGGCAGGGTTCCAGGTATTGCATAAAAATATTTCAATTTGTTGTGGTTTTGGGTGTCCGCGTCTGTATCTCATCTTTAGGTCTTAATACTCACCCATATTTCCAGCCCACCTCGCCCCTATTATACGCCCACTATCCAAAAATCATCTTTCAATATCTATTCCCATGTTATCAACACTAATACTCATGTCAACCTCCACCATAATTATTTCATCCTTCCCCCATCGCTACTCTCAGCACAAAGCCACAACATTACCTGTAACAACGCCAGAAGTTTGTTTACATACCACATTACAAGTTATAACACCCAGCAACCAACGCCTTGGGCTTCTCCTCGTAGACAATTGAGTGGCTTTTCTGCTCATGATTAGAGGTGCTGGGAGGTTCTTTTATGCTTCTCTTTGGGTGTGTGGATAGAGTCGGGTGTATGATTAGGGGGGTGATAAGGGGGTGAGGATAGAAGCTGGCTACGTTTGGTTGTCATGTGAGTTGTGTGAATCAAGTAAACCATTCAACCATTTGATATGCCGATTATGCGAATAATATGTCTTGAATTGGGGTTTCAAGTTATGCTGTATTCAATTTTCACAGTAGCTAATCCACCCTCCACCTCTCTCCCATTCACTTTCACTATCCACTCACCATTCCCTCTCCACTCCTCACTCCTGTTAACCTCCAGTCCCTATTCCCATCCCAGTCCAATATTCCAAAGCAAATAAACCTTCTCATAATTCACCTCACATCCCACAAGTCCCAAACCCCGCCCCAAATCTACTCCAACAAAAGTTTTCACCCCAACAAAAATATTCACTCCAACCACAAATCCTAAACTCCCATCAGTCATTCAACAAGCCCCATAAACCCCCATACCACCACAGTACTGTACCACAACAACTATAAAAGCATCAACCTTTTCCCGAGTACTCCATGTTCATGGTACGGACGGAAAGTTTGTGTCTCGTAAGGTCTCGGGGGAGGAAAGACTTTTAATCACTCTGTCTCGTCGATAATTGCTACTACGGTGCGTCAAAGACACACCATTCCAGTAAGTAGGGACAGAGATTGAGAGACGGCGGGACATAATAAATTATATTCTCATCATCAACAGATATACACTTTCATCATCTTCATCCCCATCTTCGTTTCATTTTCGCTAAACTACCCCATCCGCCTCCCACCTTCCTTCGCCAGGTCTCGCCTTCTTGCTTTTCAGATTTCATCATTCTTATTACTCAACGCTATCATTGAAACCTAACTAATTATCACTATTTCCTCGATTCGACCTTCATTGCATAACTCGAATCAATAACCCCACTCCCAGCATGACCCGCGCCTACTTTGCGATGTTGAAGTTATATCGTTAAAATCAAGATTTGGCGTAGATGGTTAGGATTGAGACTTGTATACTCCATTTTGCGAAACCTCCGCAAACTCTTCTTGTACACTATGGCCTAGAAATCGAACTGGTAAGAGAGAGGGGTATTTATATTATTTCCGCGGGCTTGAATGCTTGATTGCCAGATTGTGGTGTAGAATTGTGGGTGGTAGAACCAGTGTGTATTTTGTTCGTATGGGGGCGCAGCGGGGTACCTTTAAACTGTAGTCCGATAGTGAATTCAGAAGGATGATTCCAATTGCAATTACAAAATATGAAATGGGATACACGAGCTAGATATATATATATAATGCACTGTGGTATTCACTATTCATCCCATACTACACATTCCTCACTCTTCCTGGTCTCCCTCTCCATACCCATTGGCACACACCCCGTATAACTCTTACCACCTCATGCCCACTTCTAAATTTCTGTTTTCTATAAAAGTTTCAAGTTTTCCAAAGCATATCAAATTACGCTACACCCTGAACATATGGATGGAGTTCATAGCCTCTTTGCTGTGGCATTCTTTCCCCATTCTACAAAATCTCACAACTCATTCTAAACATCAAGTATAAATTCCGTCTCTAGAGGGGGCGGTAAATAATTGAAGAAAACGGCATTTTTGAGTATTGTTGATCTTGTCGTTGCTGTCATTGGGTTTGATACTGAATTTAACATATTTTCTGCTTTCGTCTTACCTTTAACACTTATCACCGTCTTCTTATTATCATCGCCATTCCATACTATATGGAACAGATATTTGCATCCATTTCAACTTCCATGATCATTCCTGCCAAGACACTGGCATCTCATGTAGCTCAGCACTAATAAAATAGCGACCTAGATTAAGCTTTGCCATTATTTCCCATCGCCCAGCCGTCACCAATAAAGGTATCAGCGCTTGTGGTATACAAAATGGGATATTGGGGCGCTTTATATACCCATTCGATGGCCCAAATTTCATAATCGTCCGCTAATTATTCACAGAAACAAGCTTTCGAAAAAACACCCAGAAGTGGAGTGCGAGAGTAGGCGGGGCTAGAAATTGTGTGATGGCTGAAAAAATGTGCACTGGTGAATAGGTGAGTAGAATGATCTAGTAACGGCTGGTGGCATTACATTCACCACTAAAGACCCACACTTCTGGATTGCTACGTGCTCACTAGTTCATTACCCCGCAGCCTGTTTGAACGCATGAGGCATACATTCTCACACCATGCGAACCCCTCACAAGTCTATAAATGATACCTCTTGGGAGTACTATTGCGGGATTCCAAACTCCAAAGTCAATCGCCGAAGCAATGAAGAACTTAATGTTAGCTGTTCTCCTTTATCCATTTCCTTTTGCTTCATCACAGGAGAGAAGTTTACTATAGGTGTTAATCCAAATGGGACGTGAGTGCGTGCTATCATATTACCGCCTTCCTTACCTTTAACAGTATCATCATAATCACCAGTCTCGCTACTGATTCCGCCATTCCCGCAAAGCATTACCAACCCAAATACTATTATTCCTCACCCCAATATCTCAGTATTTGCCATGAGCTACAAGCAGATAAATCCAAAATAATCAACAAGTAGGGGAACAGCAAGTCTAGTATGCTCAATCTTCTATTCTTATTCGATCTAGCCAGGACACGAGAAAACGCCATTTCGAGATTTTTATTTATAGTATGAGGCAAATATGCCGACAGGAACTTGGGAGCTTTTCCGCAATTTATACTGTTTTACCTCGCGTGGCGACAATGGGATAAAAGAAGGGGTGTGAGGCGATGTCGGTGATTGGCTACGAATGGTAGGTCACTCAGATGTTAAGATGTTGGTAGGGCTGTACCGGTATTGGGAATGTGGAAATTATAGTATCTGCAAAAATATTCACTGGTGGCTGTAATATCTTTGTTTGCTCTAGCTCATCTCAACATTCCTCATTCCCATTTAGCACTGCAATCATTAGACCCATTATGCTCCTTGAATCCAATCTATAAAAGCATGCTATTCCAAGATTGTAGTGACATCAAGAAATTTGCATCCAGAGAGCGATATGATTACTAACTCGGGTGCACTCCTGAAAGCGGCGTTCATTCACTACCCAATCGCATTTTCCTCCTAATTTTAACCACTACTTACTGTGTTATGTCTCGGTATCTCCACCTATCTCTGACTTATTGAATGATTAGCCGGGGGCCAAGATTTCCTTGGGGAATGCAAGCTGTTTGATCGGTGATTTTGGGTAGAATGGATCCACATCCTATGTTGTAATTATGGCTAGGGTTGGTGAAATTGGGCATACAGGGGTATCAGAATCCGGAGCTTATTCACTTTGCTCCTGGAACTCTACGCGTCATTCTTCTTCCTCATCGGATATTTCCATTGCTCTGTTAATCTCTTGATCTATAAAACCCTGGAACTTTGCTGTTACAACAGAGTAAACTTGTTGAACCTCCTGCCTCTGAGCTGCCTGATGTGTCAGCCTTTTGCCACAAGTTACAAAGCGCTTTGCACGATTTACATTCCTGGTATACTAACCATTTTTACTACAAGACAATCGGGGTCGTGGAGACCCGGATATTGATAATGTCTTTTGTTGTCATTTATAAGGGGATTGCATATTCTTCATCCAATTTGCTCTCTTCTCTATCATCTTATGTACTTGTTGTAAACATCTCAGCTTCAAAGTTTGAACATCGGCAATATGGCATTGAAGAAGAGTTCGACTCCACCAACATATCCCTATTCCATAAAAGTAATGATTAAATAAAACATCTTAAACACAACATCGACTATAGCTTGTCTCTAAAGTTACCCATCTCTCCTCAGTCGCACGGCAAAAGAAGACAATTAGGTGTTCTCTGGGGCTTTCAAGTCTCGTTGGGAGGGAGGTCATGTAACCAATATTGGCCGTTTGTAGTTATATGGTGAATAAATAATTGAGTAGAAGCAGCGGTGATAGATGAAGAAGGCTGGCGCGGGGTAGTTTGAGGAATATCTGGGCTAGACAAGGAGGAGCGTAATGATATCTGAGGAAACCAGCGTCATCGACTAGTGTGTAATAAAACTGGAAGTAACGTTCACTCCATTTTTTTGATTGATGTCATTTTATTTCCACACCTCCATGGATCTGAGTCTTATCTAGGTTACAGAATGACCTTTACGGGAAAAGTCTCCGAATAGGAAGTCGCCCTTTCCTTGTTCTTCTTCTCATCATATCCTTTATCCTTGGAGTTCATTTATGCCAATGAGATGAGTTTCGACGACTTTGCAGCGTTTTCCCATGCGACTATATGAATTCTTCCGATTCCTAGACGGATTGCAGCACCATCAGCTCTGTACCCCACCATCATAATGTTGAGCAAGCACCAATCGTCGTCAAGGTTCTCCCTAACAGGATACTTTTCTTGATTGAAGTAACAGATTCTTTCATCAGTCAAATCGAACTCGCCGCGTCGTCGACGTGAAAGGAGGATTAAATCAACATATATACCGCTCCAGTTCCGTTGTCGCTGGAGCCAGTCGCGGTCTACCGATGCAATGACACCGCATGGTATGCCATAGTTATCGAATATCGTCAAGCCGGGAATAGTCTGTTGGAAATCCATTACCCAGCAACGCATATTAGATTCGCGAGTGTGCACGCGAAATTGTGCAGTCATAGCCCAGAAGGTTAAATAACAATCGGCAGTGTCGAATAGCATGGCTTTAGCTGTCAATAACCCAAGAGAAAATGCAGGCTCCTCCGGCTTGGCCTGATCATGGATATGTTGCAAAAGTTCCACCTCGTTACCTGCTCGCAAGTACCAAACCACTTCATTACGGACTTGATGACTTGATGTCCGAAACCTAAGTTCCATTTCAAAATCCACTGAACCAACCCATCCGACCCAGGACCAACTAGGAAATCCAGGTCTGCGACGTGCAGGACTAGTATGAACCCACATCAAAGCTATGTGAAAACAATGCACAGGCAGTCCCATGACAAAGCGAGATGACATTGCAGATTGCATGAAGTTCGTGGCTCCCGTGAAGGCATTCAAGCCATCACTTTCGTACGACAAAGATCTTTTGGAGAACTGTTGAACTGCACAAGCGTATTGTAGGAAGCTCGCAACCTCCTGATGCTTCAGCTTTGGGCTGATGTATTCCACGTTATGCGTTACAGTCTTTGACTGGGCTGGATGAACCATGACATCGGGACTGGCACCTTCAGCAACGACATCCTCGCATCTTGAACTTTGAACGCATCGGAAGCATGCTTGATGGGGTGTGAAAAACAAACATCTTGGCGACAATATAGCCTCTTGATGTGTCCAGCCCCTAGACGCCCATGGCATCGATTACACCGCCTCATTAAGCTGCGGAAGATCGTGGATGAACCGAAGACTACCGTTTTTTTCTTCTGTCGGCGGCGCCCGTCTACTACCGGGCCTAAGACCCGGGAGACCTTCTTGCTCATCTTCCGAGTTAGCGGCGACGAGAGTGAAGTATGCGTCATTGTGTCTCTGATTTACTACCGGAAACTTACGAGCTATGGCCCCAGATATATTTCTTGCTTTTGTTTTTTATTTTACTGAATTTCGGTTATTGCGGCTTCGCTTCTTGAAGAACCTCATTAAGTACATTATGGTTTTCTGCCTCAGATTAGTAGAGCTTTACCCAGGTCTCTCAAGAATGGCGTATCGAGGCTGACTGCGCCATTGGTCCCTCTTCCTGAAGCCTGATAATGCACGTTGTCGCGTAGAAATGTACGAATCAAAATTGTTTCACTATCTAAGACATTTGGGATAGCAGCGGGTTCCATATTTACGTGATTGGTACATCCGTAGTCGGCTCCATATTACCCCCACTTACTTCGCGTGACCATCTATGCGTCACCATCTATATCACCTGGAGTCATATTCTTCCCGAGGCATAATTTAAATTCTCGCGATGTTATATTGTCCCATCTTCACATTTTGTGAGAATGCCAGTCACGATTCGCCCAGCGGGACATGCGGCCACAATTAAGGTCTGGCCGCCTGGAGTCAAGGACGCAGCCAAACTCCTGGATAACATCCATAAACTGGCCACTGTAAAAACCTTGATTCAATGCTCCTTCCAGAATATAGCAGATTCGGAGGTCCCGTCTATTTATTACCAGAAGAATGGTTTCGTTAATACGGCGGTAAGAGCCTACAACCAGCACCTCCACCTGGTCATCCGCCCTGATGACGTGTGGTTCGCGATTTTGGCTCAATTGAGTGTATACATTAACGCAAATGCCGAGGAGCTCCGTGACACATTTGTGTCGCATCTGGGAAAGATGCAACTGATCATCAGTGAGATTGGCACTTCTAGGACGGTGGACTTTGGACAAGTGGCGAAAAGAATGGCTGCTTTGATGGAGGAGAACCTCAAAGACCCCTCCATACGTGCATGGATTCAGCCGGATTTTACCACTACAATAGAAGAGGATGTGATAGTTGCCTCGATTATGTTGATGGGTGCCATGCAGAAGTACTTCGATTACGGCTTTGCTCTTGAGTGTGGTCTACCATCGGTTACTCTATTAGGCCAAAAGGAAGACTGGGAAAGCATCCTACAACGACTGGAAAGAATCCGAAGCCTTGGAGAGGAGGCAGAAAAGTGGTACAACGTCTTAGTTCCAGTCATCACGCGTTTCGTGAGATCATTTGACGCTCCTGAGGATGCTGAAACAGTGGACTTCTGGCAAAAGATCGCACACTACTCTGGAGGCGGAAGTGGACCAAGATACCTTTCGGGTTGGATCACCGCGTTTTGTTTCTGGGACAGCGACGGAGAATGTATGTACAACAGAGGGAATCAAGATATCAACAGCAAAATGATGGATAAGAAGACTCCTAGACTCTTCTTGTCCGATGTTCCATATCATCGTATACAAACCAACCACGTGCCGGCTGGTTATGTGTCAGTACCTGTCAAGGTCAACGACAATGGACACGAATATACTGCTACGATGATTGCTGGTTCGTTTGGAATGGAGCTTACTTCTAGCGGTGAGCCTGGAGTGGCACCAGCACCGGCCAGGCGGTACCAGAAGAAATCAGAGGATGAGGAGCTTGTTTCCGAATCTGCACCCATACCATTGATTGGGATGGATACGGTGAAGGCGGTGTCTGGCTGGTTTATGATAGAACTCAAGAGAGACGATACAGTTGACATATAAATGGGACACTATGCGGTGTGGCAAAGTAGCACGTAGCCTCCACCTACCTAGTTTGGTATGTTTATAATATAAACTGAGTCGTATTAATCCTACCATGCCTACCGGGAAAATCCAGCAAATCCGCATCGTCAACTTAGGGACTTGCTATACAGATGTAAGAAAGCTGATTGGGATGGATTTTAATGGCCACTGGGTTGAAGCTGATGCCACATCTTGGTGTTAGGACAATAGATGACAGCAGTTACCCGAATAGCAACTAGAATTTTACGGGACATTTCTAATTCTTCGCTATTTGATACGAAGGCGTACGCGGTACTTCCGTGTTGCGGATTTAAGTGAATATGAGGATTGCAACAGAATCACTTCTCCATCAGTACAAAATTAAGGCCAAGGTCTGATCATGCAAGGCACGCACCATCTAACATTGATCCAATCGAAAGTGGGTCTTTCTGTTGGGTGAGTGGGGGACGTCAAATACTTAAATCTTCCGGAATTCGATATTCGGAGTACGTGTGCGGGATTGATATCCCAAACTACTTTGCGGCTAGGAACAAGATGTCTTGGAACAAGCGACTGCACATCTCACAGCATGCAGTTTGATCGTAATTCACGTTTCTCGTGCTCATGTTTGAGAAGTATTGCTATCTCAGCTGTATTCTATCATCATTTGTGTAGCTTTTTTCCATCGGTTTTTGCATATGGGGTACTCGTTGCCATCAAACGGAGCTGATGCATACTCAGTTGTCGTTATATTCATCCCGTGACTTAGCCATTGTCTCTTCTCGAAACTTTATACCGCTATTCTTCTCCAATATCATCATTACACAGCCTGCGTTGATCGACCCGATCCTTAATCGAGACAAAGATTTGTGAGCGAGCCTGAATCCAGTGTTTTAAAACTTGTGAGCGTCAGTTCCTTCTCTAGTATTGTTCTTTCTTACACCATTGCTTCCATGCCAAGATCCAAAGGTACAAATGATGACGGGAATAAATCTGCAATCTCGACTCCAGGCTCGAAGTAGCTTGAGTTATTACTATAACAAGCCAGATAAGAGCAAACCGAAATATGTGCACAACCATCGGTCGCAATTTCCGGCCTATGGCTATATGATTGCTAGCGGACACAAAACTTGGTTTGGGAGTGCTCCTTTTATGCTCGTTTTGGGGGAGGAGAAATTGAGGGGTGGGTTCTTTGGGGCTTGGAGTAAATGATGAGTGAATGAATATATGGTGAATGCAGCTGTATCAGAATGCCCCGTTTTTAGGGATGGCGTAAGCAGTATATCGTATATGTGGTGAATATGAACCAATGTTGAAGTAGAAAACCTGTAAGAGGTACTAAGAACAAGCTTGCCATTTACAAAAATCTGAAACCACCGACTGCCTATATTCACTCACGTATTCCCTTTTTCCTACCCCGCTCTTCAGTAGTAGTATCTTCCGGCCATTGAAACACATGGGTTCCCATACGTCCTTTGTTTAAGGTGGAGTAAGGATAAAAATGAGAAAATAGAAGGTTCATTGAAATACGGTGGAAGCCAATCTCGTCTATCAATCTGCCATGCAATACCATGTCTCACTGCCGACTAGCTACAGATACAATGATCAAGGACTTGCTTTTCTCATACTAATATAAAATATCTAAAGATGCTCGAGATATCCTCAGTCGGTATAGTTAGGATGTGCTGGTCAAAACCATCGATGCAACAATCGTTACGTGCAATGGAGCATTTGGTCAATAATCCAATAGACTTTCGAGACATGGGTCATGAGCATCAGAATACAAGTTTTCACGACATGCATTTACTTGTACGAAGCAAGTATTTAGACTCGGTATGATTCAGTTGCCTTGGAGTAATAACCATAAGTTCGAAACTGGCAACCAGTTTCATGCCCTTGTTATGACAATGTCGTAGTACTACAGTACAAAAGCGTGCATGTGATTTCATGAAGGTCGAGTGACTGACATTGGTATTCATATGTCTCCGGTGCTCTTCATACCATAATAAGAGACCAAAACGGTAGAGGAAAGCCTCTTACTACACAATAGGTATTCCCTTACTAGACCGTTTATTCTGATCAGAAGTGGAGAAGTCTTTGTTTATTAACTCGGCCGGGTAGAATCTCCTATCGACCATACACTGAAATTTTCGCTTGAATTGGCGTAATTTGATACGCTGGGACCATAAGAGTAGTTTCATATTCTCTCAGCGATCCAATTCTTCATGTCATTAAACATTACAGCCAACTGCACTACATTGCTTCCCTTCATTCCCAAAACCATCAAGCCATGTTCATACTCGATCTTTCCCCTTTGCAGGTCTTACCATCATACACTCCACATAATCTTCTCCCTTGACATTCACCGTGAATCTATCCTTCTCCTCAAACCCAAAATGTTCATAAATCTTCTTCCCTACCGGACTCGCATCCAGATAAGTTTCCACGCCCTCCTCATCCGCTTTCTCCAATCCCCATCTCATCAACATACCAGCGGCGCCCTTCCCCTGCCACTCTGGCTCCACAGCTATCATTTCCAAATGCCAATGTTTCCTATCCTTCATAATGACGGATTTCTTGGTATCTAATTTCGCAAAGAAATTATTGGCGACCACAAGATCGCAATCCTCGGGCCATATCACTGGTGGTGCTTGCAAAATATCAGGTGCCGAGACGGTAGGATCGTTCCATTTAGCCCATGCGACGATCCTTTCGGGAGAATCGGCCAGAACACAGAGAAAATGTGAACTGGGCACCCTCATTTCGGTGAGTGTTAAATTGGTCCACCATTCCCAGGATTTTTCTCCTTTCGAACGGGAGGGGAAGCAAACGAGCGAGATAGAGTCGCTTCCAAAGGCGGAGACTAAGTAGTATCAGCTTTTGAAACAGTAACCAGTATAACCTCGATTTTTACAGTATGTGTTAGTTAATGTAGCAACGTCCTCCGGATTGGCTAAGCGCATGCGTAACGACATTCTCCTGGGGATTGAACAGTGGTGGTGGAAGAAAATACGGGGTATTTTATCGATGGGAAAGGAACTTGAAATACAACCAGATTTGATCTAAAGATACGGAATCTTTTTGTAAAATATAAAATTCGGGTACGTGTGAAGAGAGTCATGAAATCGAATCAATAAGTGCAAGTTCCTTTTTATTTACGGTGTTCTGGGATGCCCTCAGTGAGTACGTCGGTGTGGAAATTTTCTTCATGTAGTCGGCGTGAGTAATCAGATTTCGTTTGTAAGCATGCGGTGCTTCCGAGTGGGGTTTGGGTATTTCGTACTACCGTAGACTGTCACCATGTCTCTAATCTATTATTGCCTTCCCAATAGCATATTATGTTAAAGACTGATATGGTGAGAGTAAGAATCTAATTGTAAGACTTCTATATATACCAAGTATGTACCAGTACAAGGCTATTTGTGATACAATATTTGGGCACACAGTTTGACTTGGCCAGCTCAGGTGGCAAGGTCAGGTCTATCACTTCATCAATCTGGCGTCTATCCGATCGCTTCTTTTGCTAGTAAATTATTGAGCAATTTGAAACCCACTTCTACTCTTCAAATCCAAGCCTCCACTACCCAGTATTCTTCTCTAAAATATTGCAGGGCCCCGTCTCCCAGAGGCAAATGCAATTCCGCCCATTGCCCCCGTAATCTCGCTAACACGGAATATCGCTTCAGGTATCCGCCGGCCCAATTTTATATATTAGGCTCAATATCTTGAATGTCGTTGGAGGAAAAATAATCATGCTGTTTCAATTGTATTGAAGAACACGTTTTATGTTCATTAAGCCACAGTTTTCAATTCATTTCTTGTAAAATAATTTATGGCATATGAATCAGTAACTTCAATTGCAAATCGTGATTTCTTTGAAAGATAATCACAATGATATTCGGAATCCAACTAGCGTTCATCACCGCCATCGGCACCGCAGCTGCAAACAGCCTGCACTACGGCAATCCGATTTACATCGGCCACGTGTTTTACCCGCCATCTCTGCATATCATCGCATGGACCGCATCATCCGAATCCTTCTCATCTGAAACATCAGTCGATTCGCATATCAATTCACCACGATCTCCAGAATGGTGCCGCTCAGCGATGGAAATCAAAGATGGGTTCGGATTTCCGCTATCTGGGGGAGAAGAGGTCTTAAGTAACGAGAGGAATGGAACTGAGGAGGTGAAAATCAGTTTTCATAACTATTTCAAGGATGACGCGTATTTGGAGAGAGATGGAAAGAGGTGGGGGACGTGTCATGTTACGCCGGAGAGTGGGGATATTGGCGGTTGTAGGGGTGGGCAGAGAGATAGGTGGCTTGGAAAGGGAACGAGGACTTGGAGTTGTTGGGGTGAGGGGATAGAAAATCAGGACGAGGGGATGGAAAAGCAGGACGAGAGGACAGAGAAATTGCTGGGTGGTGCTGCTTTGGGAAGTGGGTATACGGGGAATGGTGATGGGAGGGCAGAGGAAACGCGCAGAGCCCCAAGGGGAAGTGAGGTTTTGGAGGCGTTTACTGCGAAGATGACACCGTACTAAAGGCCGTTTTTGAGACGAGGCAAATAGCATAATGTTACTTGCATTCTGGCTAGTTTTGAGAACTAATGTATTCCATTATCCTCAGGCCCAGTGCCAATACGCTTCCACAGTATCACCTTTCTTAGACGTACTGTACATAAATGGATATTCTGCTACTTACTTCATCTAGCTCGTGCAGGTATGTACATGAAAATAGAACGATCCGATTGTCCTACTCAGTCCCAGAGAGTAGAGAAGAAGAGTCCTTCCTTCCTTGGACATATGCAGTGCATTGCAGACTTCAAGGTAGCTAGACTGTATTGTTGTCGATGCTGCGCCATCCATATACCTATTACTTAAAAGCCCCGACGCGCCTTCTCGTAAGACTTACACATTCATCCACCCACTCATTTGAAAGCAGTCTCATTCTTAAGATAAGATCTTTCCAAACACACACGTATGGAGATATGTTACATGAAATCTCAAATGTACCCGCTCCACAGCAGATGTGTCTCCACTTAGCTTCTGAGCTTATCTCCCATCAAGCTTCGCTGTTTCCACATTGAGTTCATGCAATCGAATCCTTCTCCCAAATCTGTATATCAATTTACAAGCGTCTTTTGAATCAATGCAACGTCATAGTCAACCAATACCATTCATGTAATCACTAAAGACATCCCTTCGTCAAAATATGAAGGAAAGCCAGTATATGGAAGTCAAGTACAGAAAGCCAGTCTCGTACCAAGAGAGAAAAGAATGGCCGCTTACTATTATATGATACGCCCAAACAGATATGCCACAAGTTCACATCTCACTCCATCTCACCTCACCATAAGCACAAGGTATACTATTCTTAACCCCAACCCATCTTGGCGCAGCCCAACTCGAACTACCTAACTAGCAATACAAGAGCCAACATTCCTTATCCCAGTGGAGAAATTACAGACACTCATATATTTCTTGAGTATTGAGAAACCAAATGCTCCAGATAATAGCCACGCAACAGGAAGTTCTGGGAGCATCTGCTGACTGTCACCCGTAGCACGACATTGTGAAAAGCCTTCGCCTTTCTCCCCAAAACGCAAGCTATGAAATACAAGATGTGATGCTTTTCACTCTTCGACTCGGCATAATCCTAGTATTACCCCCTTTGTGTGACTGTTTGATCGATTAATCAGAGACGATGGCGGTACTGTAGGTGCGATTCGAATGGGTTTTCATCGCAAATATGGCAAGCTTTGAACAGCAAGTTACGCAGATTGGATTTCTTAATGATGGTAGTTTTATTCCATCTTGTTTCCTTTAGTCAGTTGTGTGAAACGGCCCAGGTACGAATATTGGTCTTCCTTCGTAGACTGCATGCCATTTCTGATGGCTATCTTTGTAATCGAATGGATGTCGGTGGTTGATATCCGTTTAAGGGAGGGATTGCCAGAAATTCTCAACGAGCAGTAACTTACTCGCCTAGTAACACACACTGCCTGTACTTATAGAAGATCTTGTATATCAATAGTCCCAGAGCAAGCGAAGTCTCGGGGTTCATATGCTATGCTGTTTATTTCAAGATCACAAGTGGAAAATTGTAAATAGAGATATTTTTCATCCGCAACTTGACCTCGTAACCACATGGATAATTCATCGTGCGCAGCTATATAGAATCTAGCAAGGGAGGAAACAATTGGTTCAAACTTGAAGTTGCTTTCACGCCTAAACTTTATCTAGAGAATTCTGTTCAGGTGATACTTAAAGCAATGACAGCATTGCAGCGTTTTGCATCACTCAGCCTCGTTCTGCTGTACTCCCCAAGTATCGAGTCCTGGCTGACTCTTTCGGGCCTTGTACACTTAGTACCGGTATTACACTTATAATTCAAACAATAATACGACAACATAATTGCTAATTGGAATCTCGGTCTGAGTTTGGACCTTTGTGGCAACCTGCGCGAAACTTTTCGAATACAGGCTAATGTAGTAGCTACCAGCATGGCATTACGAAGTTGGAGATGGGGAATACGTCCTTACCGACTATCGTCTTCGCCAAAAGTTGGCAGATAGGCAGATGGCAGATCGGGAGTACCTTGTTGATGTTACAGTTCACTGTAACATGACATCGAAATAGGGTGTGCACCCCAAGAATTGGTAAGTAATAGATGCGAAGACAAAATGGGGGAAGGAGGCCGCATTAGTTTTAGATCGTTTGGATCCTTCGTGCTGGTGGTGGAAGGAGTTTCGCATTTCTGAGATTGCGGGGAGCATTAGTTACACTAGCCTGTTGTATTTGTTGTCGGAATATAGGGCTTGATTGCATGCGGCAACCACAAATCACAATCGGCTTTCCCTGGTATCAATGGGATTCTGTAGCATATGCAGAGTATGCAGTAATCGACCAAACCGAACCGAAGAACCCGTAGCGTACGGAAAACCATGGGCCATCCACCAGGGGATGCGATCAAAAGAGGATTTAGTGAATATTGTGATGTAGTTGATGAAGATATGTCATGAATTCTGGCTGGAAGATACAAGATATTCGTGAGATTCTCCCAGAAGTCTTTTTGATACGTGGAAATACTCGTAGATTGTAAGAGTATAAATGAGGATAGGATTGCGGAATAATTCTGGTCCCAAGTCCTACTCGGATGGGATAGCATACAACAAGCAGGTAAACGCGAGTGAGAGAAGGGGTATTTGACGTAAAATCTTGTATACACACAGGTGACATTCACGAAGTTCTCACTAAGATACCATGTCAGTCATGGTAGATATAATCAGATCTTCAGCTAATGACAGCTATTATTAAATGATTTCCAGTTCTTCTCAAAATTAATATTACAAACTTATTGTAATGGTGGTTATTTTCTTGGGGGTCCACACAAGTAATGTTAAATCCGTACGCTGACACCGGCTTAGAACCGATCCTACAGTACCAATGCAGGTGCCGCTTATGCCCTTGACTACTATCTTAAGCCACGAACATTTGATTGGCCACTTCACCTTACTAACACCTCGCGAAGTGATCAGATTGGTCAAATAATCTGCCCTGCACGTACCCATGGCAATCGCAGTGAGGGGTAAGTGATTGTGCAAACGGAAGGTGAAGATGATACTCCATGGTGTGCATGGTGTGCATGGATAAATGAATGAAACGCCGTAATGTAACCAATACTGGTACTGCCGATAAAGCGAAAAGGTACTATGGTGGCTTTTTATGCTTGTCCAATGCCCACAATAAGCTTACTTTTGCTATACGCGCGAAGCGAGCACACATGTATTTGCTAGTTATCATTCCTTCCTTCCTTCCTTCCGGGTCATACCATTCCCAGCTCAATGAGATTCTAGTTCGCCCTACCTTACCTCCCCCCACCCCTCCCCCCGATCAAATGCTATACGGCGGGTAATTGTAAGGGTTGTAGATAGGTACTTTTATATTGTTTGGCAGATGTCCAAGCACTGATCAATTGTAAAAATAAAGGCTTTGCACAGGCCAAAACCAAGGGTTTTAGTTGTTCAAAGCCTATGAATCAATTGAAATCGGGTCCTTCCCACCGAATAAGGGTCGATCATGGGTGCTGGGGTATCTCTTACAGCGAATGGAGTGGGCGGTACTGAGTCATGAAGACCAATATATTATCCCCGTCTGAGTCTTGTCACTCGGATTGATATCCCCCAAATCCGAGCCTGGCTTCTATGTAAGTTCTGGAACTGTATATAGTCTTTTTTGAAATCTCCACATACTTCTACTTTCACAGCATATCTATCCCATGTAATAATATGGATCTTGGCGGTCCCGTTCTGTGAAAACCTAAACCGCACAGCAATGTACCCACAAAACATCCTTGACGAAGAATGGTAATCTAGACCGAAGAAGAGGATGAAATATACCAAAATACCGGAGAAAAGGGAGAAAGAAATATTTGGTGGAAGCGAGTATCTTATTACTTTCCAATTTAGAGGATATTGTACCCTGATACATTATCGATTTTCCGCTGAAGGAGGCAAGCACGATAGACGTAAATTGCGCACAGCATTCCGTATCTAAAACTTTCCAGTTCTTTTACAAGGTTTAGCATCCATACTACTCTATTTCCCTTATTGCAGCTCTCACTAAATCCATCACAACAAGTATCCACGCAACCTTAGCCTAAAGTAAACAGCCCCACCTATTTCAACCACCCACAGGACATACAACCCCAATAGAAATAGCCATGCATGGATACATCATGGAGCGCATACCCCAGCCCCGAGCTATACCCCTACTTGCCATACTTATCGAACCACCCCAATCGAATGGCGGGCTAATCCGACAATTCGAATCGTGTAGCATCCCAACCGCGACCATCGCTAAATCAAATAAGCCTCATGCTATGATCTATACCCTCTGCTTTTGGCCATTAATGACCCGTACGAATTACTAAGTAAATATTATCCCAAATGTATCTACGGAATTATTCATACACAGTAATCGGCTTAGAATGGCTCTTTTGTACTGGACCACTAAATACTATACATGTAAGTATATATGCACGTAAGTACGCGTTCCTTACTAAGGAATCAGGCAGCACTACATACCCTTGAGTGATTGATTTATCTATTCGCGATTCATGATCTTCCAATCATAGCAGTAAGATAAGACAAACTCGAGCAATTGGCAGAAACACACCGACTCAACCCACGTTGCGAACTCAAGATAGGATTTTAGCGCGGATCTAAGTACTGCAGAGGCTGGTTAAGTCCCCAGCTGAGCGGATACCTAAGAAAGAAATGTATGTAACCATCGTCTAATTGACCAAGACAAGGCTGCCACGCGAGATAAGAACACAGGAACACAAGATCGATAAGGGAAATGCAAACGCAATGCCTTCCGTGCCGTGAACAATTATGTCTGGTAGGTAATTCCCTAAAGTAATATACTTCGGAACTTAATTGCTGTCGCTCCGTTGCTAGTTCGTTGCTAGTGGCTTTTCTTATTTATGTGACGAGGTTTAATCGAGTACATTAACGAGTATAGTACTCGCGCCCTAGTGAGATGAATCGAAATCAGTATACGAAGAAAGCCCATGGCCCAATCATGCCATTTCGTTAGCATGGCTTCCATGGCATTTAACTACTTCTAGAACTAAAGAGTGGGGAGGAACGGTTCTTTAAGTGATCATGTGGTAGTTGGAGGTTGGTACCTTGAACTACTGTAGGATAAGTATGAACTGAATGGGCACTGTGTGGCATGTGCTTTATACGATGGAATTGGAGAAGAAGGATATGCAAGCGGGGAAAGCATATCGCCTCACATTCCTGAGAGACCCTATCCATGACGATGGAGAAGAGGAATGGGAAAGAAAAAACTCGATCTTGGTTCCATTAGTTTCATATTATTGGATATAGACCGCTGCCCATGACTCTACGCAGGGGAGAGAAGTCAAATGAGCGTGGAGTACAGTAAGATCGACGGTTTACGATATCTAGCTTCAATGCAAGTAAGTGGATGAGTGAGTGCGATTGTGGGATCGGACGCGGGATTGATACGGGTTCTTGTTCTGTATCGACCATCAGAGAAAGGATATACGGATATAGCAAGGCCTGCTCATATAGAATGTACATGATACAGAGAAAGTATGAGTAGAGAAATACTATTTTGATGGGGGTGGAGGGAGATAATTTAGCTTATAGTATCATCTCTTATCCAACACATTACTCGTACTTGGAAGTAAGATAGACAATCGAAACCCAATTCACTACTGTTCCCAAATGCCATGCACATACGGCACGGGGCGGTTTGATACGTTACCGGTTGCTATGTCGCGGCCCCTCTCGCGTACACTAATACTCTTTTGAGGCTGAACACCGTGCCCATGGGCAGTGAATGGATTTGGATCCTATGTGTAAGGCTATTCCGGCCTTGGCAGCTGACGATTCTGATTATGGCGGTAATTCTGGTTAATTGGTACTAACGGAAGGATGAAAGGATGGAAGGAAGGTGAACCTTTCAACAGCATATGCAAGAAACAATAAGACCTTATTCGGGGCATTTGTATGTGAAATCAAACGGCGACCTGCCACGTTGCGTCTACTATACGGCCTGAGTGATGAAATGGAACAAAGTCGAAGAAGGATCAGATAGGATGGGGTGGAATGGGACAATATGTGTGGAAATTTAACTTATGGCCCATCGATGATGAAGTTTGTATGGCTTGTAAGGAAGAGCGTATATTCGGCAAAGTACCTTCATCTTCATTATCGCCACCACGTTTATCACAACTTCATTGGGTGAGGCTTTAGTCACAGAGTAAAGAAACTGCCTCTATGAGTATTTAGAACAATATGGTTACTATGAATGTGATTGACGGAATTAATTTTGCACCATAGAACCAAAGGTACCATTTCGCTGCTTTTCTTTTGGGTCTCCGGTTAACATGTATAAAATCCAAGTTCTGAATATACCCAACTTCATACATGTGGACCACGATTGAACCGCATATATCCAGAACAGCTTCGAAATAGTAGAGTCAAAGCCCTATCATGCGATTTAAGGCTCTTGAACATGTTCTTACTATTCCACCACAATCTGGTACGTGCTTATTCTTTATTCTGGACCCCTGGATAGATCGACCCCCATGTCGCGATGACATGTGGTAAGCCCACACCTAGGGAAGGATTGGGAAGAGAAAAGGACGAATGAAAACAAGCTGACAGTAGTGATAAATATTGGAAATGAATCAATCACACTGCATTAAATTGAAAGATTAGTCATTCTCGCAATAAAACGAGGGAGGGCTGTGAAAAGGCGTGGCGGTGGGAAAAAGAAACTAATCCTAAACAGGTTCTCCGTACAGCCATATTCTACAGTGGTTCTAGCTTACTTAGCATGGATGAGGCAACATAAGAAATTACTACGAAGGATGCCGTGCGAAGTTACTTCCACTTCTTTCTAAAAGATTTACTACTAATTTTGAGGATGCAGGGGCGGCTGAACCTTGTAAAGCCATACGGTACTATATCCATACCTAATCTTTCAACGTAGATAGGCGCCCGTTTTTGCTTGCTTCAAGTTTGGAAGTACTTACTTACTACGCATCTGAAAGGTTATACTACAATTCAATATCAGCTTAGCAATATCCAGTAGTAAAAAACAAATACAACTCGTCTCATAACTCCAAACAGACTGCAACCACGACTGATCATCTTACCACCACTACCACTATCACTATCAAACTTGACTAGCTAAGCATTCTTGCTCGGTACAGCACGAACAACCAACAAGTGGGAAAAGCGATTAGCCGCTCAGAAAGAGCATAATTTTCCACCATATCTGCCAAAACTTTAAGTGGGTAATTTGGCAAGGTAAAGCAGGCTGAACAAACGCAGTGTAGCAATGGAAGCAACGGAAAGTAAGAGAAAACGAAAGCATCACCGAAGGTCTAGAAACGGCTGTGTAACCTGTAAACAACGGCATACGAGGTGTTCAGAAGAACGCCCTTTCTGGCAAGTAAAACCTCTTTTAGATTTTCCAAATATCGCTTTCTTGTCTCATTGAACCAAAATGTGTGTTGGTACCAACAATGCGCAGAACTTCTCCTATATATAGATGAACCCCCGCTTCTCATTCAAAGAAAATTCGTTCGCTTGCAAGCGAATTGATTCAACAGAAAAATTGGAACTGACAAATCTGTGTAGTCGGAATTGCCTAAGACTGGGCGGAAGTTGCGGATATCCAAATGATTCATCATCATCTGATACCTCGTCACCAGATACCTCCGACAGCTACAGCATGATGGACAACCACAGGATGAGCTTGAGCCCCGTAGTAGAAAGCTCCATGGTCCTTCAGGAGATATCTAATATGCCTTCACCCGTTGAATACCTGGGCTCTGCCACATACGATCCCTTCCAAGTACTACCCGGCAACGTCGCCAAGTCCTCTCAAAATTTCATGGATCACTGTCAATATGCTCTCTCTGCATTACTCGAAGTGAAGTTTGAATGCAGAAATAAGGTTATACAGTACCAGTCAAGAAACTACAAGATCCTACTTCGTGGCCCTCATATCGGTAGCAAGGTTTGGTCGTTTGCAATGTCGGATCCCATTGTTTTTCATGGCACGCTCTTGTTGACGGCTGAGCATATGAAGGTTGTGGGTGTGGATGATGCGGATGTGGATTCTGCGCTGTTATACCACAAGGCAGAGGTTATTAGATTGGTGAATCAACGGTTGGGGGATCCAACGCTCGCGATGACAGATGGGACTGTGGGTGGAATTGCCTGTTTGGCAATTTTGGAGGTTCGTCCAATCGCCCTTTCTTTCTCTTTGGGTATATAGTACTGGGACTTCGAAAGAACAGTTCCGCCGAAAAGCAATGTCAAATTTCTAAGATGCGATTGACTAACTATTATTTCGGACGAAAACAGAGTTTGCATGGCGCATATCAAATTGCAGAGATGCATTTGAAAGGCCTGGAGCAATTAATGAAGATGCGAGGAGGGATTCAACGCACTGCACAAGGAGATGTCCTGAAATATCTCATCGCCCTGTAGGTCCAAACCACTCCACTCCCCAAATAGAAGCATGCACATGATTAATACCACCTCAGAAGCGAAGTCCTTACAACGTCCGCACTCTACAGCGCATCGCGTTTTGTCATCAATCCAATACCGTTAATAGAGGAAACCAATAACTCGGAAGACATGTACCATGACGTCGCCGACATCACCTACTATGAGATGGCCAACGGCCTTGACACCGACACGTCGAAAATGTTTCTCGAACTGCGCACCCTTTCTTTCTTCATCGGTGCGCAGCCCCGCCCAATCAATCTTCCTAATACGGGTGATCGCATTGCCTCCGCCCGCTCATTCATATCATCTCGTCGCCACGTTGCAGAGCTTTCTCTCAATTCTGCAAGCATCACTGAGGATTCAAAAGAAAGCGATATGGAATTAAGGAGTGCAGCCACTAAAGCATTGGCATGCTATATAGCTGGTAGTCTCTACTTACACTCCTTATTATTGAAGGCGCCGAGTGAGAATAGTATTGTGGTACATGGACTGAGGGATTTAAGAGTAGTGTTGGAACATTCTGATAGTGATGATGGAATGAAACTTCCAGACACTCTACTTTTCTGGGTATTGTTTGTGGCGTGTGCGACATTAAAGCAGAATGAAAAACATCCTTTACTTGGAAATGCGAGTGGGGATGGAGTGGATATGGCGAGCAGGAGATGGTTCTTTACGAGATTGGCGAAGTGCGCGAGGGACGTGGATGTAAACAATCGAGATGTGGCGAGAGAGATGCTTTGGAGGTTTGCGTGGGTGCCATACATCGGCGATGTTCCGATTGAAGAGGTGTGGGATCTGATAGAGGGGGTTCAGGAATTGTTAGACGCTCGGGGAGAAAGCGGATGGGTAAATGCTGTCGAAGGGTATAGATAGGGGAATTGGATTGAGGGTGGGTGCGGGTGCAATTTTGTGAGCAACTATCGAACGAGGAGCCCGTGTGTGGATCGTGGCGTTATCCTATGATGTAACATGTATGCAACTGCTGCGCTGCGATCGATACCAAGCGATGGATAGATTGTACACGCCACCTTTTCATATTGTTTATGTCAACCATCGCGTTGCAGTTTTGTTTGACCTTTCGATTTAGCTTTTAGCGTTTTGGCGTGCGATTCTTCTGATTCCTTTGTTTTAGTGATTGTGCGCGGGCCGGTCTTTGGTGGCATGGTGACATTGGTGGTACGGTATGGTTGGGTGAATGGATGGATAGATGGCCTAGTATCGTGGAGTCGTATTTGGTCTTAGGTTTTCTTGCAGAACATTTGAAATGCTATTTGTGTTTGCATCTTGATTTGCTTGTGTTTTTTGATTCGTGGTGTGTGAGTTTCAGTTCCCAGATTAGTGAATGTGAAAGTTTTTTGGAAGATGAGAAAGCAACATCGTTGTGGTGGTAGATACAACGAAGATTAAATCCTGTTTTTGTTCGGCGATAGAGAAAGGAGGAAGTTGAGGGAGTAACATCGAGAGAAGTACTCAGCTTTCCATCTTCAACTCTGTCTCCATCTCAACTCTATCGTTCTTTGCACTGTATCATCGCAAATCGCTACTGTTCATCTATCAGTCATTCACCTCCCCTTTGCATCATAAGTGTCTCGAAAAGGATCCTATCAAGCCTGTGGGTAACTTAAGCCAACAGCGAATAGACATCAAAATAAATCAGAACATGAAACAAAAGACAAGCAATATGAGAAAATAAAAACTCACATCCGCACCATCCACCTTATATATCCAACTTCCTAAGCAAAGAAATCTTTAGGAAACAGCCACCTCAGCCCCAAAGTGGGATACTTCCCCACCTAGTTAGAATGACCGTAAGAAAGAACACAAAAGTCCCCTTCCTAATATGGTCATTGCGCAACGAACTCCGCCATCTCCTTTGGGATATCTGCCCGAAAGGACATTGCTGACGAACGGAAAGGACATTGATTCTTATCAACTGATGCATGACTGTATCATATTGGATTTTACCTAGAATCGGTGATTGTTTAACTAAGATTAGATTGGGAATTCTCCGGTAGGTTGCTGTCGATCCTACTTTTGTATATGAAGATTGGAGTTCAGAGTTTGCTTGCGGGCAAAATTGGAATGAGAGTTCTTTGGGCGTCTTTGTTGCTGATATGTGGATAAAGTAAAGTTAAGTGTACAGGTGGGGTTAAGATGCTTGATAAAGAGTAATTGCCAGGGAGATGAAAGGCGGAATTGAGGGATGGGTAGGTGGTATCCCGGAGTTGCGGACTTCCTGGCTCGGGATGCGGAGATTGAAGAGGGTTGCTGATGAATTGCCGATGAAGTGCTGATTAGAGGATCCGAAATGAGATGATATAATGAAAGTGAATGTGGAATTTGATCAATACTAAATGTTCAATACATAGAATCAATCAACAGATGACTATCTCCGACGGGCAACTCCGAGTCAGTTACAGTATCTCTTACGGCCAAGAGGCATCCAACCCAACCCAACACAAACACATTCACAGAAGCATGAAAACAGCAAGTTCTTCAGAACGAAAATTCCAACACACACAACACACTACCTAATCCGAAGTCAAACTCCCAAAATCCCACCTCGGACTCCGCGAACACCGAACGGGCAAGAAATCTAAAAATTCCATAGAAGATTAGCAAATAAAAATTTGAACTTGTCATGTTGTAGTGGCTTGCGGCCAACTCAAGCGGCCAACTTGAACATTCAAACCCGGTGATTACTATTCAGACTTTTCCGTGCGTTGTCAAAAAAATGAGATGGAGCTTTATTGTGTACCTATTATGAAATAGGTAAATGGATAGATACAGAAAAAGTACGAGTACTGTATAGTAACTCCGGATTAGATTGTATATTGCCACTTATTCATATCGTGATAAGTAGAAATACAGTACTGTATAATAACTCCGGATTAGATGGGATATTGCTACTTATTCATATCGTGATCAGTAGAGGGATATGCAAGAGAATCTGATCTGATCTCCAACCTGTTATTTGTACTGTATGACTCGCATATTTCTGCATGCGAAGTAGATATGCAAGTACGGTATGCAGGTTGGGGTTGAGTGATTGCCTGCGTGAGACTTGCATGGGATATGATAAAACACAAATTTAATTTAAGAAATGCAATCTCACTTGGTATAATTTATTGCGGGTATTGAATGATTTGTTGCTGAATAAAATAAAATAATATATACAAGAAAAGTAATTGATATGTACAAGTATTGACTCCAAAATCGCGCCTCATCTCGTATATTCGTATGTACATCGTGGTCTCTTGACTTCTCTACTCTTGTGTCCTCCTCTGCTTCTTCAGTTCTTCCTCGACCTTCTTTCCTCCTCTCATAACTCATGAGATCAATGAGTGCATGCCATACATACATTTCCTGATCTTCATGCTACTACCCGGCAAACATACATATAAAGTCCGGAGAATGGGGCCGGATGCATATATATGCGGCACGTACCCAAGCATAGACGAGATGATATCATGCTTATTGCGCGTGGTGAGTTGTTTGGTGGTGTGTGGGTGTATCAAGCGTGATTTGTTGATACTTCGCAGCGATTCGACATCATGCTGAATAATGATGTGAGTGGAAAGAAAAAGGGCCGGAAGTATTTCCCTTTCCGTCGCCCACTTCCATTCGTACTTGCACTAGGCAGTGCAAAAGGCTCCCCTTAGGCTTCCATCTAATCGCCAAGCAAAATTCAGCCCTCTCAAGTTTTCAAAACCCGATAACCCATCCCCAAAATACTACCACTTCGCTTCCACACCCTTCGTCTCAACAATTCAAGAATACTCAAGGTGAAACTGAGTCCAGCAATAACCGTCAAAGTTCGCGATGAAGGTAACGAAGCATACATCGAGTCGACATCTACCGGCGTAGTTGATGTATAGTCCGAATCCTCCGTTGGTATAATAGTTTCCAAATGCTCGCAGGCCATCCCTGTTCCCATTTCCGCACTCCTTCCAATTTCCGCCCCAGTTTTATCCATCGCAGACACAGTAACAAAGCAATACGTATCGCTTTGAAAACCCATCTTGGTCTCGAAATTCACTTTCGCTGTACTACCAATTCGTACGAATTCCCCCGCAGAACCCGAAGTCGATCCCCAAAGAACCCATTCTTTGACTTCAGTAGCTCCATTCCAGGAAACATATGCCTCGCCCTTCTTCTCCGAAACTTTCACATCGGGTAAAGTGAGTGGTTTCCCTACCCAAGAACGTTTGTGCACTTTATAAGTCTGTACTGCGCCCGAGCCCCAATTCTTCTTGGTGCCAATGTGCACTGAACAGAGAAGTGTTCCGTCAAGAGCAAATTCCGCATATGCAGCGTTGTGACCGAAGCCCAACAGAACTTTGGTTTGTCCGACTTCTTTTCCTTCGGAGTTGATGGTTGTGAGACCGGTACTGGCAGAACTCATAAATTGTACGCTTCCTTGACTGGCGCTGATGATGCCGGATTCGGCGGGTAAAACCCAGTTACCTAAGACACGGACGGTCATGTGAGCAGGATCGGTGTTGAGTTCGAGGAGAAGACCACGGGATCCGCCGCGGGCTTTGACGCTTCTGTGTGGTGCGAGTCCGTAACGTGCTGAGTTGTCGAAGAGGGTTAGATGGCGGATTTTGCTGGGGTTGTTGTTACTTTGGGTTGATTCTCCTTCTGCGGATTCGCTGGGTTTGGCGTTCGCGTTAAGGATTTCAAGCTCTTCTGCACTCAATGTTATCCATTTTGCATCGTGTTGCCATTCGAACCATGCGAACTCTTTTTGTATGGCAGTGAAATTGTTGGCGGTACCACCGAGCGACCAGATTACTTCGCCGGTAGATCCAGAGATGTAGGTAATAGCCTTGTAGTAGCGGGAAGAAATTAGATAGTTGCCAGCGGAGTCTTTGTCCACCGAATTTATGTGGTAGACTAGAAAACGTTAGTTGAGATCACCAAGGTAGAAGGTAGACTGGTAATACTTACAATCCCAACCGGATGAGGACCGGAGTCCCGATTGCTCGGGGGTAGGTTGAAAGAAGGATGTATCCAGAGAGAATGTTGGAGATGACAGAGTGGAGAAGCTGAAAAGAGAATGAGGGTGGAAGAGGTTGGGGAAAGAAAGAAGATCGGCGGAGGCTGAAGAAGACAGCAACGGCAGTGCGGCGACTTCAGATCCGGATTCTGGTGATGAGGCAGGTGGAGTGATGGTGAGAGGAAGGGTGGGAAGAGTCACTTCTTCAAAGGTGGAATCCCAGATGTAGCCCTTGCGAATGCGCTTACGGTACTTCCTAAGATGTGATGTTAGTGAGTAGCCAGTGGTGAAGTAAGGGTACACAGAGAAGATATACTTACATCTGAGTCTCCTTCATTACATATTTAGTAATGAGAGCTGTGCCTTCAGGCGTGATACTGAATTCGTGTAAGTCTGCTAAAGTGCCATCTGGGGCGGCGAGCCGGAAAGCTTCTTGGTAATTTTCATCTAGCTGGAAGGTATTAGCTTTGGCTATATGACCGAAGGTACGAAAAGGAGATGGAGAACGCGGGGGTGGAACAGCGGGGAGAAGACGAGCGACAACAAAGAAAACTTACAAAGATATAAACCCCCTCCCCATGCCCACCGACAGCATCGTCCCCCTTCCAAAACGTCAAATAATCCTTCCCCATATATGTCTGCACATCCAACCCAAATGTCTCCCCATAACTACTATTCATCCAAACCAAATTCCCCCTTGCATCATGAATCATTGGCGCCTGACCTCCCTTCTCCACCACCTTGTCACCTCGCAGACTGATTAACACAGACAGGCCATCGTCGCACTGCGGCGACCATTCCTGGACATTGAATTGTGGTGATATGAGATCCGGCCGTGAAACGTATGTGCGATTTGGATAGGGACCAAGTACCCCTTTGTCGAAATCTTGACTGCGATAATTGAGAAACTCTTTGTCTTCCGACCGTTCTTGTATTTGTGATGTTTCTTGCTCTTGTGCTACTATGGGAGTGGCGGTGACGAGACTGTGATATGAAAATAGTGAGGGTACATAGAGTGATGCAGCGACAAGGAAGGTTGCCGGGGATTGAGAATAGGAACCCCGCATGATGATCTACTTGATTCGATTGTTTGTTCGGAAGATATATGTCGTGATCGATCGATATGGACCTAGTAAAGTTCGTGATTCGACTAAACGAGTAGAACTAAACGTATCGGAGATGAACTATTCCAAAGAGAGACAGAGAAAATTCTGCGGAAGGCGGAGAATTCATGCAACTTAACTCTGCTACAGATGATATAGTAATAACGATGGTGTGGTTCGACGAATATCGATGCATTCATGCAAGCTATTTGACTTTATAAAAAGGGAAGATCAAGGACAAAGCCGAAAACAAACCCTCTCTTCTATCGACCCATGTACAGCACAGCAATATGAGCCTACGAAGTGAACTTACGAAAGACTCGTCATCACGATAAAGTTCGTGGTTGATCAGATTAAGAATGCCGACGTCTTCCCTTTCTTTGGGTATCCCATTTTGTGAACGGATACATTCTGCCGTGAAGAAATCAATTCTAAAAAGGGGAAATTTGCAAGTGGAGATGTTGAGAGTGGATAGGAAAGTGGGTATTCACGATAGATTTTGGAAGAAAAAAATCCACAACGCTAGAACTATTCGAGGTGATGTTAGTTTGAGCTTTATCAATCGCGACGAGATGGAATGAAATTCTTTCTTAACGTACCAAACAGCAGCTTCCCCTTCCTTCTCATCCGGGGGTCGCTCCATACCTAAATTCCTAAATCGACAAGTTCCGGAAATAGATCAACAGATAATATCACAGGATCTTCAAGAGCCATTAAGAATCAAGATTAACGGGTGGTGGGTCGGTACGTGCACGATGGAGGATATGTTGCGTATGCAGGACGCGCCATGTGGTGGTGACAACAGATAGATTCAGTCTCTGATAGAGAAGGGAAATGATTATTTAGGAAGATAGGAACTTTTGGTTTGAACGTTTCAGATCACACGATCGAAGAATTACCTGCGGCTCAGTAAGGATGCTAATGATGGATGGAAAATTGAAGATATCGATTCTTGATGTTTTAGGATCGGTGTGTGGGCACTGGACACGAATACTTTGCAATCTAAAAAATGGAATATTAAGATGAAATAATAGAATAGAAACAAAGCTTCATGAGACGCAAACCATTACCATATTATTGTAATAGATAAATATGTCATCTACTCAACGCTAAAAGGACGAGAAAGTCTAGGAAACGAGCGTTTGTTGTTAGCAGTACCAGTATTCTACTCTACTCAGCCACTGTAGGCTGAACCAGCAGATATTTCCACGCTAATTTGTAATTCCAGCATCTTCATGTACGAGTACTGGCCTGTCACTGACTCACTGTACAGGAACTCAGAATGATATCAATCTAGGTTACAACCCTTAGCCCGTAATCAAGTTCAGTATGCATGAATTAAGCATATTTGGATTATTTATATCCATCCATCCATATTTAGATCATAACGGATCGTCTCGCCTCGTCTCGTCTTATCTAAGTTGTCTTTCCACAGCCACAGCACCTTTGTATCTATGCATTATTTGCCAAGGATTAACCTTTAAATATCTTGAAACGTACCAGCTACCAACGTGGATCTTCGTTGAAAATATTTTATATGCCGATGATTAAGAGAGTAAATAAAACGAAACAAAACAAAAGACTTTTCTGCTGCCAGGTGCTTGCCGCTGATAGACCTGGAATGCCTGGGAGCAGAACACAAAACTGTACTATATCGTACAACCACTATGTCGGCACCCAACCTGCTAATTTACAATTCCATCCAAACCTGGAGACTATAGAGTTCAAAATGATACGGACCATGAGCAAAAAAAAAAAGACAGAAGTATACATACAACAGTGGGGATTCGCTGGTGGTCACCCACCCAACTACTAATCCACCGATTCAAGGCTTGTGTATGGCAGAGCGGACGGGATGCCCAATTCTCCTTGATCTATGGTCGTATGTGACAGTTTCTTACTTACATACCAATATATATTACACTTTTCTGAGAAGATTTCAGTAGTTCGTGATATGGAGGAGAAAAGGGAGGGAAACTGTATCGATCATACCCATGCGAGGTTCTACTGGCACTCAACCGAAGGCCTTTATCAGGAAGAGTCCCAAGCTTGGAATGATAATCGTCCTCAGGAGATGGTTGGGATTGAAAGAGGGGTAAGCCAACAAGTGAAAGAACCAAACAACAGTGAGACCAAGGAAACTCCTATGACCAGAGTTCTGTACGAAACATCTGCATCCACGCGTATTCGTTGTAGAACGAATCTAAGCTCTTGTCAACCCATCTATGCCAATCATCAATCCAAGGGCCACAGCAATATATAGCTGTGGCGTATTCCCAGTATGTCGGATACCAACCGGCGGTCTCCCAATCAATAATGATCACATCAAAATTGCCATCCTCGAGCTTCCAGTCTTGGATTTCATTGAAAACTTTGTTCCTGATTATGATATTCTTGCGTTGAAAATCGCCATGCGTAAAGACAGGCGCATGGCCCTGCAACACAACAGGAAAAGCTCGTCCATAAAAATCCGCTTTTTCAGCCATCCTTGAAGGGTTATTAAAGCTGTTATTATAGATAGCTTTCTTGCGCATAGCCTCATTGAACCCATGCTCCGTATCGAATGGACCATCTATGCCATCAGTCACATCGTTGCCTGTCCAAAATATACCATCTAAGACACCTCTTCCTCCTATACTGCCATAATAGCCTGGTGAAGGAAGCATGCGTAACTGATCTATATGCGTACGAAGCTGTCGAGATATGCTGTCTTTTTGTTGTGAATCCAATGAGCTCCAAATATTGAGCAGATTATTTCCCTTAAGATATTCCATCACAATGTAGTTACAATCATATTCAGTCTTGGTGTCATCGAAAAATACCTTGATAGAGTAAATGGCATACACTAGAGGCACCGGCACCGTAGTTTCGCGCTTGACAAACAGCAGATTCTCGCCTTCGATAACACTAACCCCAGTGCCATATTTGATGACATAAGGACCGACCCGAACGACTTTGCGACTACCAATCGATTTTAATTGTTCTGTCGAGCTGTGTATTTCTTGGATGGTTGGGAGCGGCTGTGGGAGTTCGTGCGATGGTACATAGTAGGGTAGTGTGACTGCTGTCATGGCTTGAAGGTATTGATTTTGTCGGAATAGTTCGTTTGTGCAGGGAAATGAGTGCGAGATATTGTGAGAATGTTATCGTCCATCTATTGAGAAACAGCTTACACGTCCAACTGTGTTGGCATATGATCACGTGCTGCTAATCCATTGGGTGGCTACCGTAAGATAATTCTAAAATGAAAGGTGTTCTCGTCATCTCAATAACAATTTTACCCCTCATCTTGTAGATTACCACCTGAGCTAATGTTCTTTCTTATTTAGAATTATGTATTGTATCCATATACCAATACCAATCCTTCAGCATGGGATTTACCAGTACACAAGTCGCGAAGAGAATTTCCTGCACAGCCAAGTAGTTGCTCAATCCCCGCCCAATCCTATTCATAATTCAATTGAAGGTATTGTGATCAATTACACAAACAATCTTTCCCATCGTCCTATTACTCTCCATAAGCCTATGAGCATCACCAACATCCTCCCATTTAAAGACCTTCGCAACGATATTCTCAAAACTGCCATCAATCAGCTTCGGCAAAACCTTTTCCTCAAACAACTCTTTTACCCGCATCTGATAGTCCACATCCCTACTTCTCAACGCACTCCCCTCATATCTTAACCTCTTCATTATGAACGGACTTATATTCACCTTTTCCTCTTGAGGAATAAACGGACCCCCTAAAAGCCCTAAATTCACAATCCTGCCATCCTGCGCTGCCAACTTAAGATTGGACGTGAAATGCGGTCCTCCTACGAAATCGACAATGAGATTAATACCATTCCCTCCATTCAATCTTACCAATTCATCTTCCCAGCTTCCGGTGAAGGGGGATTCGGTGTTTATAGCATCAGTGCATCCAAGTTCATTGATACAGAAATCGCGCTTGGTGTCTTGTCGTGTTGTGGCGAAGACCTTGGACGATGTGCCCTTACCAGCTGCAGCGATTGGTGCTTTACAAAGCTGGATCCCGCAAATCGAGATTGTGGAAGCGCCGGCGTGCCATAATACAGATTGGGTTGTTTGTGGGTTATAGTCTCCAACGAGGTAGAGTGCTTGGAGAGCTGTGAACCATGACTATATAAAATGAGCAACATTGATCAGTTTTCACAGGTACATATGGTAGTGGGCACAATGAAATAATGTGAGAAGGATCGCAATTGGGGTGAAAAGAAACATACCTCACAAACACCCCCACAACTCTCCCAGCTCAACTCCGCCGGTTTCGCAATCAACATCCTTCTATTTACCGCAACAAACTCTGCATAAGCACCACCGTACACCAAACCAAATACCTCATCCCCTACATTCCACAAAGTATTTTCCTGGGCTTCATTTCCAGGTGCGCCTACCTCAACAACAACCCCACTAAACTCCAAACCCAAGATTCTGGTTGTTCCAGGCGGCATTGAATATTGGCCTTCTCTCTGGAAAATATCACCTCTATTCAATCCGAACGCATTAACCTGAACGAGACATTCATCTGCCGTTGGGATGGGCCTGGGTATTTGTGGATTAATGAAGAGCGATGAGGCGTTTCCTGTGCCGTTGCGGATATCTATGAATAGTTAGTTATTGAAATACAAGAGGGAATTTTGAAGTTCGGGATGTTGTTATTTACCTATCGCTTTCATCATTTTGCTCATATCTACGAAGTATAATGTTAGTTTTTGGGATGATACGTGTGATATCGGGTACTATAAGTAGAAACATGTCGCCAGTTCGAGAAGAAGAAGATATTCAAAAAGAGATGCAGTCAGTAGTGGGAACCTTTGATCAATCAATCAATCATATCAATCATATCGTATAATTCAAATTTCCGATACCCGCAACAACAATGCCACCGGTATAACGGCATATAGGAAAAGCATCGCAACACTTCAGTATTTCCATCTGATCCTCGCCATGCGAGGCTATACGGATACCTACATAAATATATGATCAGTCCAGACATTATGGCATGCCGATAGTGTTTACCTTCTACCGTAAGTGAAAATATCTATCAATATTCATTGCGCCGATGGTAATATCCGTATATTTGTAATTCAATTCTTTGACAAATATTCAACTTCGTTCATTATGACCAAACGCTGGTTTCCAGAGCTGTTTGCCTGTACTTTGAAACCTTCTTGCATATGCATGGTTGCAGATTCTTTATTTGTCGTAACTTAAACTGATACCTTTGATCTTTTATG
The DNA here is from genome assembly GCA_000812895.1 of Rutstroemia sydowiana. Lineage (NCBI taxonomy): Eukaryota > Fungi > Ascomycota > Leotiomycetes > Helotiales > Rutstroemiaceae > Rutstroemia > Rutstroemia sydowiana. The sequence goes on along the minus strand of JWJB01010083.1, from coordinate 9,177 downwards.
GTCCAGTACATCAGATATTCTGGTATCTAGCAAGCTTGGTTTCCAGATTTTCTGAGAATGGATATGATCTTCTTACCTATGCTCTGCGATCTGACACCAAAGCTAATAGAGGATTATTATTCCATATTGGTGAATTCAAAATCCCCTCTTCTTAATCCCAACTTCATTCATTCCGACCATTCTTTGAAGAGGATTGAATTTTATATCAGTGAATTTAAAATTTCAATTTGATGGTATTACTGTACCTTCAACCCGAGTAATTGCTCCTCACTTCTTCCATAAACACCTTCTTCGTCCATTTTGAAGGGTTTCTACCTTCCGGCGCCAGGAAGGACGTTCGCAGCTTCATCTATCGCATCGCGGTTATTTACAATCCTTGCCATACCGCATCCTTTTCCCTTTTGTTGGCATTTTCGTACATTCATTTTTGCTTCCCTTTCTGAGTACAGTATCACAATGGCACCACTTCCTTTGGATCAACGTCCCCGCGACGATCATGGCGAACCTTTACGTGGCCCTGCGCTCGCGCGCTGGACAAGAGCTCGAAACCGGGAGGCTGCTGAGGCTCGTGCTGTGGACAAGGATCGTTCTCGACGCGATCGCGCACGCGCTCAGGGCAATAATGCTGCTGATGGTGGCATTGGTCAAGAAGGTTCTCAACAGAAGGGTTCCGGAGATGGAGAGACTGCTGTCACTACTACTCGCATGAGTGGTGGCCTTCGAACTCCCGCTGGTCTCGGTTTTGCCAATACCCCTGATCAAAAAAATCAATATTCTCAATTGTTGTTGGCTCATAAATCAGCTCGCGAAGAGAGTTTGAAACAACGCCGACTCGAACTCGAAGAGGCCCAACAACCTGAATTTGCTGACCTAGCTCGCTCTTTGGCGCCTGTTTTCGAACAAGCTTTTAAACGGAATGGATCCGATATCCCTCCTGCAATCAATACTGTCATCAAATCTCTCGCTCTCTACCCCCGTCCTATTCTTGAGCTCGTCGCTCGTCAACGCATGGATCCGGTCTGCCTCTCACGACTTCGTCTCTACGAGGTATGCGACCATGGCGGTACCCTCGAGAAATCTGATTTCGGAAATGACAGCAGTATCTGGCTTGAAGGTTTTACAATTTTCATGGCAATCAATCAGCAGTTTTTCCCTAATCAATACCCTTCCCTCTGGCCCGCGATGAGTTTGTTCTGTGCAGAAATTGTAAAACTCAATCAGCAATACCAATGGTCTGCCGTCCTCCACGTCGCCCTCTCTATACATACCAAAGCTAATCGATGCGGTTTTACCGATCCTGCAAATTGGGTTGGCAAGATCGTGGAGTACCTTCCATTTTTGCAAGGGAATGCTCGTACAAAGGGGAGGAAGAGAGGTAATCGACGACGAGGTCGAGGTCGAGGTCGAGGTCGAGGTCAAAATCTTTCTACTTAGCACCCTTTCTTAAGCATGTCATAATTAAGAATAAACTGTACTGCCAATTACAAAGACCATTTACACCAGAATGTGTGCTTCAATTTGATAGATGAACGTGTTGATAATGTGAGGTACCTTTATAGATTTTGAGTTTTGATCTATGATCAAATACAAACATGAGTAGCCTTGCTTGGCCACCATTCCATATTCACATTTCACAATCTCCATACAAATGACTATCAAATCTCTAATATCCATCATCATCATCATCAACGTGATATTTCACCAAGCTATGAAATACCGCACCTCTTCGTTCCCTCTCTGCCCAGCAAATCGTACCAGCATTCCGACAAGAAGCCCGGCCGGATTAGGCAGTAAAGTTCAATACACACCCGGTCGCACCAGATGTCAAGAAGAACAACACTGGTTTTCTATTTCTACATTGGAGTACTCGTATCTAGCTAAATATCCACTGCGCTTCAACTGGGTATAAACCACAACCCAAGCTATGTAATTGTAAATTGCGCAGTGTAATAAACAGACCACAATCAAATCGGCCGAACTCAAACCAGACTTCGTCCCCAAAGTCTCAATCAATATTCCGATTTGTATACGCCTATCTATACCAGGAAATGTTCGCATTCCTCATTCATGACATTCACGCGCGAGCACGGGATTTGCTTATTAGGCAAAATTGGATGTGCTTGTTCTTGCTACTTGCATCCTGTTCTAGTTCTAGTGGTCTAGTGGCGAAGAAGAGGTAGGGGAAATTATGTGTGATTTCATTTGATTCCATTTGAAGTTGACTGAACTTGATTTCGATCCTATTAGTTGGAAGTTGGAACTGACGTAGTGGGGAAATTTCCAATCGATACCGGTATTCGCAAGTAAAATTCCAGATTGCACTTCACTTCCTTCTGCGAGGCACTGTGAGGCAGTACAGTACATTCATTGTTTGTACATACATGAACTTGGTACTGTGCTTCATTTCATTTCATCAAGTCTGGTATTTGTAATACCATGCAGTGATGACAGCGGTAATATTACACCACGCCACTCGCTTATCCAACTACCGATAGGTTTAACCTCACTTAGGTACTATTCCGTAGGCAACGTGCATTGCATATAAAAGCTTCCAAGAATTTTGCAACGATACACCATACAAGACTGTACCATCCTGGTGATCCTTTTCGAAACCAGTTGTCGGCGCGTTTGTCCTTTCATTTCTTTAACCGCTACTGGTATCGCATTGGCAATAGCACATGACATGATAACGACTGTTATCGCATTTTTATCCAAGAGCTCACCGGTGGCCTGTCAGCTCGAGCGTCACCGCCGCAGAAGGTTCTTTTGTGGATTGATTGGTATTCAGCAATTCACTCATCATAATACAAGATCACGTCGGATCTACGATTTTCCTGCCCCTTGGAATTTGGCGCTCGCCCACCGCCATTTGAATATACTTCAACTGCGGCTTGTGACTTACAGAACCTTGTCACTTGATAATCAATATTGAAAGTCGAGTGATAATTATCCATTGTACAGTGTGTTTACAGGCTGCCTGCCACCACTCTCATGGCACGAACAAGGGAACTGAATCGAATGCCCTTTAGGCAAAATATGTAGTAAGCTTTCAAGATGCTTTACCACTTTACCATTGAATCGTTATCCTACAAGTACTAACGTTGATACAGTGGGGTAGCAACTCATTCACCTTCTCCGGAAGTCCTACAGGCCCATGCAGCTATAAAGGCCAAAACGACTCCTCAACTTGATTCAAGCAGCCACGTCTCCGAAACCACAGTACCCCCCAGCTTTCCATCCTTCCCAAAACTACCTCTAGAAATCCAAACTCAAATATGGGAAGTCGCCTCTGCATCCGAACCACAACGTATAGTCACAATTTACAGTCAACACGTCTCCCAAGATCGTGAAGACAGAGGTTCGGTTTATTACTTCGTATTCCGCTGGACCGGTTTCACATCACCCACTCCGATTCCCTCTATACTTCACGCCTGCTCCCTATCCCGTCTGATCAGTTCTCGCACTTACAAGTTATGCTTCGGTATGACCTCAGATGACACAGTTGTTCCACCTATGATTTACTTTAATTATGAAAAAGACATACTTTATTTCCGTACCGATCATGAACTTTACAAATATTTCGATCGCTCATGTATCGAGGCATTCTTTTACCTCGTTTCCCGCACAGATATAGATCGTGTACAAAATCTAGGTTTTCAAAGCCATATACCTTCTATGCTACACTACACGATGGTGAGGTTTCACAAGTATATCAAACAATGGAAAGGTATTCAGAAGGTCTACATTGGTAGTGATGGATTACGATTACATTCAAAAGTTCCGAATATGAGAAAACCAATGGTTTTTAAAGAATTACATGATCACTCTTGTATCTTGGGAACCAGAGAACGAAGTTATGCGTTTGCAAAAACGTGGGAGAATGAAAGATATTCGGGGAATGTTTTGAATCTGGGACGTGTGGGTGGGTGGCGGATGCCACGACATCAGCCAATTTCTACGGATACGGCGATTGAGGAGTTGTTGGAGTGGGCGAAGAAGGGGATTGAGATGGGGGTTAGTAGAACGGATGATGCGCAGGTGATAAAGGAGTTGGAGGAGAAGGGGCCAGTTTGTGAGGTGAGGTTTGGGACTTTTAAGAATGCTTGAATTTGATTGACTTGATTGGATTGGATTGGTATGGATTGGAGATTCTTTTGTGGATGATTGATTGGGTATTAGGAATATTATATGATAACAATAAACTCACCAATGAAAGCAAAACGTGCACGGCAGACGATGCGATTCTCATTTTGGAAGCATATAAAATGAAGAAAATTTCCTATTCATCTCTTTCCTTCCCTCCTTCTTTTTTCCATCTTCCTCAAACCACTTACTACATTAGTATCGTATGTATATGGTATGCATACAATAAGTATATACATATGCAAATGCAGTGAAACAGAAGGGACCTCCTCCTTCTAGAAGATTTCCCGATGCATATTAGCTGCATTATGAATAACCTGTAGAATATCTAACCCCCACACTATCCCACACCATATCATTTTATCCCATAACCTACCATACCATACAGTATCTATCAATCTTACATACGAGTACTACTTACTATTCAATATATACTACTGCATGCCATTCCATATATCCCATCCAATATATTACAATCCCATCCTATAAAACCCCATATTGCTGGCATATCAAATAGATATAACCTATTACCAAACAACCATCTCACGGAATGGTAAGCACACCACGGTATACCACACCAAACTATACCACACCATTCCATACCAAGCCGTACCACAGAAATAGAAGGTGCGGATATTAAGTATGTGGGTGTTAAAATGTGCTAATCCAAGAGAATGCATACGTATCTACCCCGCATCGAAATATACCACAAAGATGAAAACCTTGGTTTGGAGCGGATATGACAGGATGGAATCGGTGAAAAGAATAGAATGGAATGATTTCGAGGCTTGTATGCATAGGATATTATCTACTTGCATACATATGTATGTATATGTATATGCAACCTACGCGGGATATACCCGTGTGGTGAGATGGATGCTTTCTTTTATATGCTGTGGAATTGATGCATAAGTGATATATGATGTCGTATACATAGTACATATTTACGGGTAAACAAATGAACATACATCGGTAGGATAAAAGCCAAATCGAATCCCAAGTCCAGACACAAGTGACGATTCTGACGAACCCCCCATCCATAGATCCCAGTGCATCTACAAGACTATAACTTGTTTTAACTAATATATTTCGTGTAATTATACATATAATATACACAACATATACCCCTAGCCACCAACCATAGAAGCTAAATATGCATAGAACAACCATCGAACATCGAATGTGCAAATCGAAGGTTGGACGACATATGTAGTGTTTGTGTATCGGACCTGGGACTAGACCCCGCCTTGGCTGGATGGCGCTACCCTTGATGTTGTGTTTAGTGTTTGGAGTTTTGGATTGGTGTTTGCTTCTCCTAAATGGTGTGTGTGGATGAGGTGGTGGGGGTGGATTGTCAACTTGAACAATAATTGGGGAATGGAAGGAGTACATGGGGAAATCGTAGAACCCATTACTACTAAGAAACGGGGAGAAAAGGGATTTGTGAAGAACGGGCAAATTTTTATGGCAAAGTGAGTTAATCATGCATGTGTGGTAAAATATTTTCTTTTCCGTGATGTGGTATGATATGATGCGATACTGTATCATTGTCAGCTGCAGGGACGGAGACATGGACTCTTGTGGGAAAGTTGAAACAACTGGCTTGCTTCTTTCTCGTATGTACTCTTGATGCTGTGATTGCACTCGTGGGTGTGAGTGTGGTTGAAGTGCCTTACTTTGCCCTGCATGCCCCGGGTGAAGTAGTACTATAGCGAGCAAGAGTATCCATGCCAGGGTAGTGGAAGGGGGAAGTTATGCCTGTGTTAAACAAGACTGGGCATCAGGTATGAGAAGAATTGATACTAAGAACTCTCGCTGGTTCTGCGGTACTTTCAATGGGGTTAACAGTAGAAAAATTGATCTGGGTAGAGGGAAGTGAAGGGGCAGAATAAGAAGTCATGACTGCATGCAGCAAATGGAATAGAATGGGCGTAGGACATTGTGAGCCGGATAATGTCAGGCTAAAGAAAAAACATGCAAAGATGAACTGCAATTCGAAATTGCATTGTTTTTTGATCTTAGATACTTTTGTATTCCTTACAACTCCAAACGCCATGCATTGTCGTTTCCTCCGCCAGTAGCCTACCTCAACATTTATGACTCTGCAGCAACAACTCCACCGGCCTCTCTCCATTTCTGAACTCTTCGCTTGATATCCGGCTCCGTCTGCTGCATTGGGTTCAATCTCCTATCCCTAACCATGGCAGAATAGTTATCGCCCCATCTCCTCACCAAACCCTCAACCCATTCCTTTTCCCTATCACTTTGTTTCCTCAATTTCTTCTCCCCTTGCCTGCTAGCCTGCTCCTCTAACATCTTGACAATCTCATTCTTCGGCATAGCATCTCCCTCTTCACCAAACCCCTCGAACCCTTCACCATCATCTTCCGAATCCGAGTTCAGCGGATCGTTCAATGGGTTTGCCTTTTTCTCATCGTGAATCACTCGTATAATCTTTCCAGTCTCCGGGTCTCTTTCGACTCTGGCTTCGGTAGGCGCAAAGGCTTTGGGAAAGGCATTTTGAATTGCAAGTTTGTTCACTGTGGAAGTTTTCGATTCTGGGCCGGCTGTCTTTTTTTCAATTCCGCCCGTGGCAGAATTGAGTCGACTAGTTAAACCAAGACGACGATAATTTTGTGTGAGGGTCTCTTCTTGTCTCCTATAATTGGACACAATGGTTAGCACAACTGCTTGTACTGCAATACTAGACTAGAGATGATAGAAATTGTTCCTCACCAGTTCGCAGCAATAATTGGATTTCCAAGAGGATTGACACGCTTGTTCTTTGGCTTCAGCTTGATCTTAGCAGTTGAAGATCTATTCTTTTTCTTCTGTAGTTCGCGACCCATGATTGATTATTATTATGAGTAATATAATGGTGGTTTGGAGATGATGAAGTTGTCGCTGTTGATGGTGTTTTTTTGCTCGCACACATTCAAATTCGAAATCTTCACAATCGCCCAAAAAAAAATCTCGAGAGGCTAATCTTATCACCACGTGCTTTAATATCACGTGATGCATGCTTGTTTCTTGATTATGTCATCTTTCCCCTTTTCTATTTCATGCCTCGGCACCAAAATTGCCTTCGAAGTGAAGAAGCTCATCCTGCTTGAGGATCGGGAAAATAAATCTCATGTGAATGTCAAGCATTCTTGAAACCATGTCCCGTTATGGATTCAAGTGCATCGTGATGAAATAATAATAACCTGCATGGGTGTGGGGACGGATAGCACTTCTCAAAGAGGTCTCACCTGATGGGGGCATCCCAAAAACCATAACTATTGGGCATTATCAAAACAACCCCCACGATTTCCCCTCGCTCGCGGATGCTTACTTATCAAGGCTTGATATTTTACGAGAGCACCACCATCTCTGTCGGCTTCATCTCAATTATAATTGCCGCATGCTACTTCTATAAGATGAACGAGGCTTTACACGGGACTAAGATCAAGGTCCAGGTTTGTATTTTGCAGCAACGTTATTCTTCGTAGCAAACATGTGATATATGGATTTGAGACAGTGAAGAATCCTTCTGCAACTCTGCTCTGCAGGTAGCGACGATTATATACATCGGTCCTTTGAATTGGTCGTTATGCTCCGAGTTTGTCTGTGATGAAAGGCTCAGTAGGTACTTGTACGACTACGACGTACATGACCCTACAACTCATACCTTGCCGTCTCCCCCCGACTCCCCAGAAACTTTTCATTCTTCAAGGGTTTGATTTCATCACGGGCGGAGCCATAATACAGATCTACAGCCAATCCGGAGATACTTGGTGTAACGTTCCATCACCTGAACCATACATTGGATTCTGCACTGATTGAACATCGTAGATTTCATCCAATCAAATAGAAAGAGCTCAAAATAGTCAGGGGACAAAGATTCGGAGAGGGTTAGGACGGCATCGGCAAACGGAGAGCGCGATGAGGGGCGGTACGGTACGGTAGGATCTAAAAACTATTGATCCTTTCCGCAATGTATTCAATCCTTTTGGTGCCCAAAAAAATCCAAAAAATCACTATTGATTCTATACCGTGTCAAACTAGTAGGAAAATTCTGTAACTATTTCTTTCCTTCAGATGATGAATATTTAGAGTCGGTTATTTGTAAAAGCCTGTGTAAAAAGATGATAATGCTGCCATCGCCATATCTGAGACATTCTCCATTCAAAATAACTTACCAGTACCGGAGATATATCCTATTTCTGAAAATGGCCGTTAGTACATGACATCGCGTCCCAGCCCTTGAAAATTTATTCGAACACTCTCGCTCGATTTTAGGTTTTATTTCAAATTGGAACTTGTCATGATTTTTCGGAATCGAATGAAAGATAACATAGCATAATCCCCAATATTGATATCAACCCTTTAATTTTTATTATTATTATAGAATTAAGATGAACCTAATCTCTGCTCCAATAGCAATAGCCGCTGAGTAGAATTTTCTGTTTAAAATGCTTGTTTTATAAGTTAATTACCAGTATTAGTTCTTCCGGTAAATTGTGGAGAGAGGCATGGTTGAAAAACTCAATTGTTGAGTTGGTGAAGAAAAAGTCTAAATTTATATTAAAGATGTTAATTTATCACGAAAGATACATATAGATTTCTAGACGACCTATCGACAGACACTGTAAAGTAAATTCGCCTTGCTCGTCGCCATACTTGCTATGAATGGCTGGAATTGACAGCCATATTTACCAGGATGGATAAATACATCCTTATCCTTTCCCTGCTGCTGTATAACAGAACGAAGCCGCCACACCTAGAACTACCTCGGGCTATTCATACCGACGCAGATATCATGTATGACCAGCCGATGACCAATAGATAATCCGACTGGAACAACCTGATTTTCATCTCTTGGCGATGTTTGTATCGCTCCTCACCAATTCTGTAGATTTTTCTTGTACCATCATATCCTTCTATGCAGCCTTCGAAACCTTCTAGCCCGTATCCACAACAAGATAGCGCAATCGCAGAATCAAAAAATCAGGCCAAAATATCCTTGTTTGGACGGAGACATGGACTCTTGTG